>JAABKK020058531.1:13810-35726 GCA_011634745.2 Catotricha subobsoleta
TAATCAATATTTAAACAATTTTATCTTTTGCGCAACATTCTCGTGTTGACAAACATAATGTACAATTATATATATTTCTAAATTAGTAAATAAGGTAAACATTTGGATAAATAGGAATGCTAGATTTACTCTCGTCAATTCTATTTCAAAATATTGATGAACGCAAATTAGTTATTTTAAATTGAATAAATGAATTTTATTTGTAGATTAGTCAAATTTAGTGTCAATATCTTCTGTCGACTTAACCCTTATGCGGTGTTGAGAGAAAATCCTAATAAGGCGTCAATGTTTCCAAACGAAGCCTCAGAAAGAAAAATTATGTATAACCACCAGCCCCTACTTATTTATAAAAACAAAATTATAATTTGATCACAAGTTTAAATTAACGATATAAAATAAATAAATAGCTCTCTAATGTCGCTGGTTTTACTTCGCTCTATTCAAGACAGTAAAATGTTAATTAAATTATTGTAATAAAATATGGATAGAGAACATATGCTTTAGCTAAACAGCATTTTACTAGGAAACGGATTCAAATTTTATAATCAAATATAATTCAATGTAAAATTTCATTATTCATCAATGAAATATGATGTATTCAAGAAATGTTATTAATAGCACATGTCACTAAACCAATTTTGAATAAGTCACACCGTTTTATTCATGAATAAGGGCATACATTTTTGATTCATCTTATCTTATAATCTAAATTTAGGAAAATATCAAACTTATGTTCTCGACTTTTGTTTTTTATATCTCGAACTTTCTGCCGTATGATTCAAATACTATACGTAATAAAAACTAATTACTTACTGTCACATTTAATAACATAAAAATTATTACTTTAGATGTTACTCAACATGGCTTATGTAAACATTGTCGTAAACGGTTTGTTATCATTACTTACCGACTGTAGCATGAGAAACGTATTTTTATCTTATAAACAATGAATACAAAAAATAAAAAATAAAAAACATGAAAATAAACAAGCAAATTTAAAGAATTATCTTCTCATAAATACTGTGTCAACTTGCGTGTATGACTTGGCTGTGTTGTAACACACATCTCTGCAACAAACAATTACTTAACTTAGATAAAGTTAATCGGAGATTATGCCCAAAATAATGTTGCAAACCTGAGCTCACTGATACTTCGTTAAATAGAATACATATTTATAGATATATTTTTTAAATGGTATGTACGTACCTATTCTCGTGATATTTGTTAATGCTAGTTTTTTTTTTTTTTTGATTAATTTCCAATATAATGTATTTAATTCATAATTTATTTTACAATTTATTTTACGCGCTATTTTGTAACAAAATAAAATAATATATAGGGTAGGTCGAATTGGCAAGGAAATTAACTTTCTTAATTGCATATTTCAGCTTCTAAACAAATTTACAAAAAAACTTCACACACAATTCCTGTCTAATCGATTAAAATCTTTAGAACTGCCTCAAGGCGTTTGAACCACTCTAAATTTATAGTCTCTGTATAAAACCAGAGACTACACTTTTAATTTTAAACAAATTGATTACCTTTATAAATATTACTTAGGTAGGTTACCTATCTGGTAGGTATATTATAATAAACACTAGGTGTACGTGTACTGTACAATAATAAATATATTATTGAAAATCTGAATAGAGGTGTGTAAAATGTGCAAATTAATAAGTCAATGTCATGTATTTTAAAATAAAATATTCCGTCATTGATCCGCAGACACAATGCCAGTTTGACCATAAACTAGAAAATTGAAACAAAAAAAAAAAAAAACTGTTTTTTGTGATTTTTTTTTTTAATCGATTTTTTCTTTTCAAGTGAATAATTTAATATTGTTTGTTTGTTTGTTTGTTTGTTTTTTTTTGTAAATAGCGCACTATCTAATTTTAATAAATTTAGAGATTTAAAGATTCGGTCAAATAATTACCATTTTTTTTTTTTCACTTTGCAAATTTAAATAAAGCAATGTTTTGCTTTCATTTGATTGCTCTTGTCTTCGTTTTTTTTTTGTTTTTTTTTCTAAAAAGTTTATTATGTATTTTCGAAAACAATGTAGAAAGAAAAAACAAAAAAAAAATCTTTAAAATAATAAACAAGAAATAGAAAATACTTAATAAAACTTAATGTCTGTTTTTTCAGTGAATTTCATATATTTTTCAGATAAAAAGCAAAATTCAAAATAAATTAAAAATGAATGTGGATTTTTATGTTCTGGTATATTTTATATGAGGTGGTTTTTAGTTTTTTTACTTAATTCGAATGTGGGCATTGAACCTTTCTATATCGGCAACGTGCTATTTTATTCGATCCGTGTCACAATGTTTTCTTTAAAACACATGATCGCGCGCGCCTATCAATAGCCAATATTATTAATAAATATCAAATATAAGTCAAAACTTAAGTTTCTTTAAGTTAACATCCCGATTCCCGACAAGCAATTTTACGCTGGCATGTTACGTAATTCAATTTCTATAAATTAAGTGACAATCAATCATGCATATCATTATATAAATAATTAGTGATCGAATAACATTATTACTTACAAGCGCGGCACTAAACAGAAATTCAAATATAGAAAATGAGATCATAAGCTCTGAAAAAAGAAAAAAATAATAATAAATAAATGTAAGGTAGAGCAGATTATATGCAAGATCGTTATTAGTTTTAAATAAAAGTCTTACCGCCCATTTTTTTTTTTTTTTTTTTGACACAAGACAGACTGGTTAAATAAGTGATCTCATAAACAATCTATTTTTTTTAAAGTGTTTTGAAATTATTTTTTTCTATAAAACCGAAAAACAATGGTTTGTAGTTTGCAAAAATGACAACAAAACCAAAGTTCATTGTTTGAACATTGGGTCATGGCAAATACTTATATACAAATTCATTATGATCTGATCTTTTTCCAAACAACAACATACAATTTTTATTTTTTTAAAATTATAAATTGCATTTATAGCATCGTCACACCACAAAACACTTCTGCTAAATTTTTATTATTGTTCGAAGTTTCTTTCTGAAATAAAAAAAATTAAAAAAATCTTGATACCGATAGTGATAGTAAATACGAGAAACAAGCATCGTAAACATATTTTTTTTTTTAATGACCATTTTGCATGGTTTTTTTTTTCGGAATTCGCATAAAAAATTCAATGTTAATGGACGTATGAATATTGCATATATTGCACACACACAAAATTACAACACAGGCGTAGAAAAAAAATAAATATCCCACAAATTCTACCTACAAAACAAAGCACTACAAAATTAGAGAAAATTTTTAACTAAAACATTTGTATTTTTTGGCATGGTGAAGCATGAAAAAGATTCAACACGCGATCAATTTGTATTTACTATATTATTCAAGAAAGAAAAAAAATAATTGAAAAGCACAAAAAAGACTTCGGTTTAAATGTTTTTTTTTGTTTATAATCATCATCATGGGATTGCAAAAGATCATCTAAATAAACCATTTGAAAATTCTAAATTATGAGAAATTAGAACTTATTTTAAGGTATATTAACATTAATTAATTGTAAATATATTTAGTAAGCGTGTTAGGTACAATGTTTAGGTGAAGCAATTTCTTAGAGAATTATTTCGTAGTGAATGCGCTATGGGATCAGATCTATTTTAGCAGAAGATTTTTATCTTTCTGTTGTTATTAATAATGCTAACGAAGCCGACATATAAACAATTTTATTCTGACAGTTTTCAGATTGTAAATTAAATAATTTAATTTTAACTAACGGATTTTGCAGCTCATTCCACAATGATCATAGACTGCTTATATGAAATTTATTTATTTTTATCCCAGAAATTAGATATTCCCGGAATAGCTCACCATACCCACCTATATATATATCAATAGCATCGGAAAAGATATTGAATAGTGGGTATAGCAACGAAATGCTATGAAATTTCTCTCTAAAATATTCATTGCCCTCTTGGCAACAAAATAAATAGTAAAGTTGTGTCTGCCAATGAAATATTGTACTGCACTTATAAAGAGATAACGAATCACCAGTTCAGCCATTTATCAACCACACCCACCGTGTCTGCCTGATTTAACATTTTAAGTCTCTGCATGAATAACAAAGCGATAATTTCTTAAAAAGTACTTAAGAAAATGATTGATCACATTTTATATGGAATGCATATAATCACAGTTAGCAAAATCATAAGGCAACAAGGCTGACTAATTTCTCAATGTAAATAAGAAATCATTAAAAAATTATTCCGTAAAAACCGTTAGTCTATATTTCTCATTAACGTCAAGTTTGCCCTTTTTTAATTAACATGAAATAAAAAAAATAAAAAAAAAATGTTATTTTGCAGATTAAGCACAACATAGCATTTAATGTACATGATGATGATGTCATTTATTTACTTTTTTTTGTTATTTTATTTTTTGTTGACATTTACTCATTCAGCATATTGTATGGATTGTAAAAGAAAGAGGTGAATGAAAAAACGATGAATTTATTAAAATAAATAAATATTTCTCTTATTTTCGTGCTATGTATCTGAATCTGAACTTACAGGAATACAATTTCATGTGTGTGACATATAAACAAAATATTATTTTTTTTCCATTTAGAAAATGTGTTAAATTAGAAGATAACAGAAAAAAAAAATACATATAATGAAATTTAGCATATCTAAAAATGGTATTTTAGGTATTTATTTGAAAATTCGAATATTGAACAATGAACACGTTTATCGAAAGAATTCTATGAATTTAATTAACGTAAATTAAATTGTGCATATGCGGTATTGATAATTTAACAAAGATTGTTCGTGAAATAAGTTTTCGATCCTTGTCATATGTACGAACTGTGTAGAAAATCCATAGGAGTGTTTCAGAGTAAATCTTCACCAGCCAATCATTCCATATGTTTTTCTTCAGAACTGATGCGAAATTCTCTAAATCATCTTTTCGAATTTTTCCAATATATTTACGTTGTCTCCTTCTCCTTTTAATACTTCAAAATTTGTCCACTTTGAAAACAATATAAATGTTTTATGATATTTTCAACAATTTTCAACACTTCATAAAAATTCCATTCAATATTAATTTAAAAATATAAAATAAAAAATTAAATAGAAATTACATAATTCCAGCTTAGAATTCAATTAGAAATGTAAATGTGAAATAGTGTGTCATTTAATCCGTTACAATAGAGATAATTAAAATAAATTAAATATAAATTAGGTCTTTGATCCAATATTTAAATGTCATGACACAGTCGTCATACGTGCACAGAAAATAATGACAATAGAGTTAAAACATTTAATGAACATCAAAACAGTTAATTTAGTTCATTTGTGGTATTACGATCACGACTACACAGTTTAAACAAATAAAAGACAAACACTTCAAAATTTATAATACTAATAATTGAAATAAAAGAAAGAAAGAAAAAAAAAATTCACAAATAATAATAATAATGAAACACTTTTTGAATACGTTTTAATTGTTAAATGCATATATGTACCGAGTATTATGCATATAAAATGTACAAACAAATTACAGGCAACTTACAGTAAATTCGTTGTACAATTCATTGAAAAATACAATTTAAATAATAAGGTGAGGTTTTTTTTTATTATTATTATTATTTTATAATCTGTTGAATTGTTTATGTTAATAAAAATGTGACGACGTAAATTGAACGCACCTCGTTGAGAGAAATTTTTTTTTTTGGTTGTTTTCAATTCATGCGTTGTTATAATGATGTGTCTGTTTGAGTTTAGTTTATGCGCCATGCGCATAATAAATACCATAAAATTAACGTGCAATTCTTTGCTACTGCCGCATATGTACCAATATTCCCCACAACTATCAACAAATGAAATAATATTTTTTTTTTTTTTTGTCTTGTGTACATTAAAATGATAGACGTATGGGAGATAGTTACGAAATACTTAAAAAAGATGTTATTGTTACGTTAATTAAATTAAATAATAATAAGTTTAAGCGGTTTTATTCCATAGATATACATTTATGATGATTAATGCCACTCTATTGAGACATTTTGTTAAAAATAACATTTAATTAATGTTTTTATTTTCTTTGTTCATTTGCAGGCATCCACCATTGATGGACGACGAAAGGGAGCATGTTTATTCTGTCAAGAATATTTTATGGATTTGTACCTGTTGGCTGAACTGAAGACCATTAGTTTAAAGGTAAGAAAATATTTTAAATTTAAGTTTTATTATTGAATAAAATTGTTGGTAATGAATTTACATTTAGCCTCCGTCTAATGTCATTTTGAAGTTTTTTTTTGTCGACGTAACAATTCTGTTTTAAATATAAAACCAAAAAATTTGCATTCTGTATATATTTTTACTGTAATGAGAAATATAAAAGACATAAAAATAATCAAAATAAGCAGAAGTTGTGAGCAGAAAAAAATGCGAATAATTTATAAAGAAAAATGAAACTAGTTAATAGAGAATGGCTTGCGTACTTAATTAAAATGAAATAATGAATAATGCAGAATTTAAATGTTATTCTATTAATGTTTAATCAATAAAAGGCCATATTTACTCCCGCACACACTCGCACCTCATTTGGCCCAAAACTTTCTAACCATTTAATTCTTCTATCATTGAGAATCTATTCATGCGTTGAATCATTAAAATTTAAAATATTATTCCATATCAAGTATGCAAGTCATATACAAAAATTAAAATAAACGTTTTTTCTTTCTTTTTTTTTTTAAATTAAAACGATACAATAAGTACTTATATGGTACGAATATATCACGTCGTCTAAACTATTTATATTCATTATGTAAGTAAATAATATAACGACTTATATGAATCTAATAATATGTTGAATGGCTATTATCTCGTCTATTTACCAGTAAATTTATATTGAAGTTTCGTAGCCAACAAATAACTCACTGTAATGTGAGATTAATAGATAGTTTGATAATTAGCACTAGATATTTCTTGATTGGTTCAATGTAAAGTTCATTCATTCATGATTAAAACAAAAAAAAAAATTAAGGACCTTTCAACCAAATGGTTGAGAGGTAGGTGGACTGGTCGACCGAAAAACTGAAAAAATATATTCGGTCATGACCAGACCGACAGTTCTGGGCGCCAAATTATCAGATTAGTTTTGGAATATTCAATAGAGTTATAGAGCTAGCTATTCAAGTGGAGTAAGTTTGCTAAAAATGCTAAAACAGTAGTTCATATAGTCCAATAGCGTTGAAAAAGATTGAAAAAGTACGTGTTTTCTCAAAGTTATTGACTATAACTGCAGAACTATATGATGTACTGTCTTGGCATATCCATCCAGTAAACTTGTTCCTCTTGAATAGCTCTATAAATTGGCTCCCAGAAGTGTCGGTCTGGTAATGACCCAATAAGGTTTTTCGGTCGACCGGTTCAGCTCTGGAGAGGATATCACGATTTCTAACTTATTAGTTAATCAATAGTGGTTGAATTAATAATAAAGATTTGATGTGTAGCTGTAACTTAAATATAAAGAACAACAAAAAATATTAATAATTGTGGAAGAATTGAATATAGAATTGTTTTAGGATATTTCCCAAAATTTAATCGTAATTCGCACTCACTTGCGAAGTACAATCGTAAATGTGGTCATGGGTAGATTTCATACTACCCACACTACATTTGACAATTTATCAGAAGATAAGAACGGTCATATTTAAAATACATTTCAAAAAAAAAGTTAAGGAATCAAACAGGAGCGAATTGCGAATGAGGTAGAACGGTTTGGGAAATGTTCTTTATATAGTTCAGATCAAATACATATTTGCTCACGAAAAAAAAAAAAGTTACTTTCAGTATGTTAATTAGACCAAACAAATGATAATGAATTACTTCTAATAAAAAGGATAATCAAGAATCTATACAAAATAAATTTGCGTTTCGATCCAAATTGAATAGATGAAATCATCAAAATTCGATTCTTTCTATATTCAACCATATTCATTTATCATTTCTAATTTTTCCAGTTGAATCAGTTATTTCAGAAACCCCATAAGTCAAGGCGCGGTAAAAATTAATAACTAATTAATTAGTGGATATGGAGCACCTACAGGAGTCAAGATTAATTAATCTAAAACAAAAAAATTGTCAGTAACAGTTACAGTTAGTGGGAAAACCGTTTTCTTTGATTTCCCAACCACTAACCTAAAAGTGACTTATGGGTTTTCTGAAATATCTGATTCGATTTTATTCGAGCTTGTGGTCTTGTTGATAAAAAAAACATTTTAACATTAAGAATATGAGAGTCATAATCATAATAAAAACTTTGAAAATAAAATTAAGTACGAAATAATATGTAATGACTTTGCATTCAGAATATATTTTATTATCATTGTCATACTTTTTTTTTTCTAACAATTATTAATGATTAAATGAAAGCTATCTTAATTATGCGAATTATGTTTGAAAAATTCAGTTTCTTTAATGTTAAATATAAATATAACACAATTCATTGATCATTCGATCATTTAACGAGACAACAATTTATATTTCTTAAATGAAGTCCAATTCAAAGTCAAATGATTTTTTTTTTTTTGAAATATTCAATTGTATAATATTTTATTACAATAGTTTTATGTTATATATATTTTCTTCACGTTTTATCGTTTTGCCAAAAAAAAAAAAAAAAACTTTACGTTTAACTTTCATGTGTATTATGGTTATCGCTTTTAGCGCATACAGTCAGACCACACCATAAACAAAAAAATAAATAAATATATATATAACAACAACGTATTCAACATACCAAATGTATTTTCATAATTAAATATATTGTAGATGTAGTCCATCCGTTGATAATAATCAACAATAACACATACCATATGCCCTCTCATCTGTTCTGTTCTGTTATACATGGTTCCATTATTTTTATATATATTTTTTTTTTCACTTTATTTTAAACTACATCAAAAGCTTAATTAGCATTTGTGCTCTAACTGAAATTGGGAACAAATAATATATTATTTTCGAATGTTTAATACTAAATCATATGTTTGCATATCATTTCGCTTATGCGAGCGCTGTTTCTTTAATGCGATTTGATTATAATTATATTTTTTTATTTTTTTTATTTTTTTTATTTTTTCTATATACTCACATTTTGTGTGAAGTGACGCAAAGCCTTCCATTATTAAATATTTTCTAAATAAAAATTATATTATTTTAGTCAGCAACTAACGAGACCATGGATTATGTTTTAAGCAGATATGTTCATTTAGATTTCATGCATTGTAGGTACTTTGTGACTCGTTGAAATTGTTACTTTTGTTTTTTTAAAGAAATGCTGTATTCTTTTTTTTTTTTATGAAACTTTATAAAACAATTTGTTGATTAAGAGGTTGCTTAATTAACAAAATGTTTTAACTTTTCAGTGTAAACTATGAGCGTTCAATTCATTTGAGATTAATTGCACATAAAATATGAAAATTAATCAATTTTAAACAAAGTTTGCCCTTGAATCTTCATGGATTGATTTTTTTTTTTTACTAAGTGGCCAGTCAGCTGCTTTCTTTTTATTTAATTGAATGTACAACATGAAACTGTGCATCGATCAGAATCATTTGTCATGCATTTGTTAACATACAAAAGAGTATTTCCTGTGATTATTTAGGAATTAATTTTCAATTACTTAACTTTCAGTCGATAAATAAATACAGTGTGAACTGATGTGTGATGGGTAACAACGATTAAGACAATAAGAAAAACGTATTTTAGTCTTACAGGTATTTTTCATTAAAATGAATGCAAAATTATTATGTAGTTCATTTGTCTAGGTATTTTTTTCATTTTCTTTTACTTTAGTTAAGGTAAAATTGATCTCTTATCTCAAAAGATGACATATTGATCATTTTGTCATCATTTTCATGAGCATGTTTTTAATTTATTGATTTCGATTTATTTACGTTAAGCATAAGTTATTTAATTACCGTTTTTTAATTTCACTTTTAAGTTTTGTGCAAGAAATTGTTTTTATTTTAATGTTGTGAAAATGATGTTAAAACTCTTGTCAGAGTTTATTTGTGGAAAAAAAAAAGAAAATGATGTTAATTCATGTCTAGAGTTCAACTGAAAAAGTAATGAACCCATAATTATTTAGAGCTGTATTCACGAAAATTTTGTGACTACTTTCAATGAAATTCGTTAAAAGTTTTCGTGAACTCGGCTTTCAACCTTTTTGTAAGATTATTTTGTAGAAAATGTTTTGATTATAATTATTAGTTTCAATATCGTTTTTTTTTTTTTGCAATTTCGTTAAACCGTTACCAAATTAGCTTTTGAATCACAAATTATTGAATTTTTAATTATGTTTGTTAATTTCGATAAATATTCGCATGATTGTTCTTTTTATTAATAAATCTATTTTCAAATTTTAGGTTACAACAGTTGATATGCAAAAACCACCGCCAGATTTTCGTACCAATTTCGAGGCAACACATCCACCAATATTAATTGATAATGGCCTTGCTATATTAGAAAATGATAAAATTGAGAGGCACATCATGAAAAATATTCCCGGTGGTTACAATTTATTTGTCCAAGTAAGTAACACACAAAAGCTATTACAAAAGACAACATTTTTTTTTTCATTTTTTCTAAATAATATGATTTTATGAAACTTTTTTTTTTCAATTTTTTCTTTAGGACAAAGAAGTGGCCACACTTATCGAGAATATATATTCGAAATTGAAGTTAATGCTTGTTAAGAAAGATGAAAACAAAAATAATTCATTGTTAGGCCATTTAAAAAAAATTAATGATCATTTGGCTCATAGAGCAACACGATTCCTAACTGGCGATACAATGTGCTGTTTTGATTGTGAATTAATGCCTCGGCTACAGCATATTCGTGTTGCTGCAAAGTATTTCGTTGATTTTGAAATTCCTGTACGTATTTTCCTTAGAACATTTAAATTAAATTATTTTACAAACTATTAATAATTTTTAACAATTCTTTTTTTTCCCCAAATATACAAAAATAAATGAATGACAATGTAGACACATTTAACTGCACTGTGGCGTTACATGTATCATATGTATCAATTGGATGCTTTTACACAGTCATGTCCGGCTGATCAGGACATTATTAACCATTATAAGTTACAACAGGTGAGTTCATTATGGGGTCTATTGAAATGAAATGAAATGAAATGAAGTCAGTTAAAAAAAGTAATCTATTCGCTTTTCGTCAATGCTTTTTCAATAAAAAAGATTAAATCATTTAGTTATACCTAAATTTGTGATGTTACCATAGTTTCAATTTTTTGTTTACATTCAAAATTCAATTTGATTCTATATTTAAAATTTAAACAGCCACACACCAAAACATTATTATTTAATTAAATTTTATTAATTGAAATTTAATTTATATTTATATTATATCTTCTTCTTTTTTTTTTTTTATTACATCGAATCGAATATTATTTTTGTAGGCGAAAGGTGATATTAAGGTACGTTTCCTATTTGACGACAAGATAAGTTATTGAAGTTATTTTGTATTTTTAAATAATATTAATGGACAAAGTGCACACAGTTTCAAAAATCTTACACATGGTTCAAAGCACAAGCAAGAACAAAAAATGCAAATAAATAGCAATATATTTTTTTCGGTTTTCATTTGAATTCGAATCAATGTCTTTTTAGAAATGGAAAACAAGTCACTTGCAATTTGAACTACTTGAAGGATGCTTTCTATGATGCTTAGAATAAATAATTATTATTCACTATGCCCTCAATGCAATAAGCACCAATATATAGTCTTCTAAAAAGCTTTAATTTTTATTTAAAACCTTGTTTGACTTTAGTTTTTGGAGTAGATTCTTAAATATTTCTAAAATCAAAAGCGAAAAGAGAAAAAGTAAAAGTCTTTAATTATGAAAGAAAAAGTAGAAAAAAACGAAAAATCTTTTAATTAAAGAAAGAAAAAAAAAATTGATTAAGAAATGGCAAAACAGCATAGCTTTTGCATGTAAAACATTAATTTTACGATATTAATGCGCATATTCAGTGAAATGTGTGCACGTAGTCCATTAACGGTTGAGGAACTTTACAAATATCTTTTGTTTTTAACTGTGTTTATAAATAAATATATATTTTTTTATTTGTGTGTTATTGTTTTGTCTCTTGTGGGTGTTTGGTGTTGGATTTTTCAAAATAATCGTATTTGTATTTCGTTTTATTATTTCGCTTATCCAAATTAAGCGCTATCATTCTTCCACACATTTTATTTTCTTATTTATAAACATATTTAGCGTTGCATTACAAGTGTATGTTTATTTAAATTGGCATTAATAAAATTGTAGATGATTTTGATAATTGGTCTAAACTTTAATTTGTTAATTAGTAAATTTACACAAAAAAAAATTAAGCATGAAATTTGTCGATTTTGTAACTATTTGAGTCAACAGAATTTTCTCGATTGTATTTGGCAATGGATTCTAATTGGCATCATTAAAATTTAACCGAAAATATAATCATTATATACATTTTTTTCTAGAACAATAACAATCCATTCAAGAGACATCTTATTTTAATTTTTCTAAACTCAGGTCAATAAAAATAAAAAATATGAAAAAAAAAAAAAATAATTATCCGCAGATTTCGTAACATTTCATTAATTATTCACGATTGCAATAAAACTGATGCTGTACTTTCACATTGCACTTATTTTTGATCCATTTTACTTTATTTAAATATTGTTGAAATTTTACTTTAATTATCAATAAAATCAACAATCAAAACTAATGTTAAAAAAAAATGAAAATAGAAAGAAATAGAAATTAGAATCCATAGAAGCTTCGGATAAAATCCATAAAATAACTGAATTATTTAATAATTTTTCTATTTTTCTTTCAGATGTTGAAGATGAAAAAACATGAAGAATTGGAAACGCCAACGTTTACTACTTCAATTCCGATTGACATTGTGGAATAGATCGTCGAAATTTTCTTTTTTTTAAGTTACTTCTTTGGAATGCATGCAGCTTGCATATTATATTTAATAATATAAAAAAAAAAAATACTACAACAAATTAATATAATTTTCCTTTCATCAGAACATTTATGTTTTTCCTTTTTTTTTTTCTTTTTCTTTTCTTTTTGTTTATTTCTATTATTATTATTATTATTAATGTTGCTTTTAATAAAATTAAAAAAAAAAAAAAAATAGTTCATTAAGAAATAAAATTAAAATAATAATCATTTAGAAAATAATGAATTAAAAAAAAAACAAAAAAAAAACCTAATCTAAATACAATTAAAATTGTTAACCGAAATTTCTGTAAATAGATATTTACTTATTTTATACTTAAATTAATCAAAAAACATAGAAATTATTGTGTGTACCATTCAAACAACCTTTCAATAACAAGGTCAAAATTTATGAAATTATTGTTCATAATTTTTTTTTTTTAAAGGAAAATGAAAATAAATTTTTCAAATAAAAATGAAAGTAAAAATGCGTTTAATTTTAATAATTGATAGATAATGCGATCATATATATTTTATTATGTAAATTCTCACGTTGTGATATGCAGAAGTTTTAAGTTAAAGTTAAAGTTTAATCATAGAAATATGAATATTATGTATATGTGCACTAGGTTGATTCAAAAAACTAAAAAGTCGTATTTAAATAGGGTAATGGTTATACAGATTAATTATTATATGATGATTTGTATTACATGTCATAATATAAAAACAATGTTGAATTTATGAGGCCAATATCGGGACCTAAAATCAACGTTTTTATTATAATAAATAATAGAAATTTATAAATAAAAATTATGATCACATTCAAATAAATTATAAGAACATAACGATATTTGTAAATAAAACTCTGAATCCATTCCAAATAATTTATTATGTTCTTGCTAATGCAGCTCTTTCTAACTATAATTAATTTTTTGGTAATTAACATATTTTTGTTGTATTTTGTTTGAATTATTTAACAAACAATGTTGATCAACAATTTATTTATTATAATAAAAATATTGATTTTCGGTCCTGATAAATGGTCGAAATATTGACCTCATAAATTCAACATTGTTTTAATTTTATGACATGTGATACCAAGTAATGCAAATCTACAAGTAATTATACTATCAAGTTAGCAATACAATATTCTAGGGTGGAGAGATTTTAGCTTTTATTTTTATTTTCAAGAAGCTTGGGTGCGGGAAAGTTGTCAAATAGGTTCAAATGAACGCTGATTTTTTTTTTGGAGTTTTGAGTTAAGTTTTTGTGGATCTGGCCTTGAACTTGAAGTTTTGTATGAAAAGGTGAGAAAAAATGTATGGGAAAATGCAGACTTCTACTAAACCATTGAAAACACTAAGGGTAAACGATCAAATTTGAAATGGTTTTCATATACATGAATTCTAGAAGTCACTTTAGTAAATCAACAACTATTCAGCCCAAAAAGATGTTTACTTCCAAAAATTTAGTATATATGAATAGTTCGTTTTAGCCATTTTGATATATACCACATTTCTCAAAGCAAACAATTTTTTGGGTTGAACAGCTGTTGATTTATTAAAGTGACTTCTAGGATTCATGTATATGAAAACCATTTTAAATTTGATCGTTTACCCTTTCATATTACAGTTTAATTATTTTCAAAAAAAAAAAATAAAGCAGCCAAAATTTGGGATCCATTGGATTGATTTCTGGTAACTTACCTGTGTTTTTTTTTGTCTTTTTTGTTTGTTATTGTTCTTTTTCAATAACAAAGAAGTTTTTAATACTTATAGTTACTTCCAGGGCAATAAAAAAAAATGTTTTTTTTTTTATTTATTTATTCGATTTTTTCTCACTTGCTTATATATTATTATTATATTTATACTATAATTGGGTCACAATTCGACCTTAGGAAAAATAAGTCACATCTGTAGTTCTTAAATCCTATATGGATTTTGGCAACGGATCGATGCCATTAGAATAAAATTTAAATTTTAAGCTGATTGGATAATGTTTAGTACTCCCAGTTTGGATTCAATGTTTTTCCCTCTTATGAAATTTTCCAAAAATCATTATAGCATTCTGATTTCTAATAAATCAGAAAAGTATGTATAAAGTATGTACGCGACTAATATACACTACCTATAAGATTAAGAACCAAAGGGGAATGTGGTAAAAATAAAATTTGTAATTAAAATAGATTGGAATATGCATAAATTGTAAAAAAAACAAACTTATTTAATAAACAAATCGAAAATGAAATATAAAGGTAAAATAATAAGAAATATAGCAATAAAGTCATTTTTTTAAGATTTAAGATTAGAGGAAAAACAAATGAATCACGGATAATAATAAACTGAAGATTATTGTCAACCCCATCTTTAAGAATGTAAATTTCGTATAAATGGACAAATAGCATTCAATAGCGGCAGTCAATTCATTGAAAGCGGCTCAATCGGGGAATTAAGCATAGCATAAGTAGTAAAGTAGTGTCAGTAAAAGTAAAGAAAAAAATAAAATAATTTGTGTTTTCCTTATATACAGATACTCACTCGAACCGGACTGGTTCGGGCGACTACGTTAAATATAAAAAGTATTAATTAAATTTATTATTTTCAAAATATATAAATTACAAGGCCTTTGTGTTCGTATTTTTTTAAAGCTCAACAAATGACGATCATATCATCTTAACATTTTTAAACATCGATAACTTGTTATAAATACAATTAAATGCACAGGTAATGACACACGCAGCCTAAATTATTATTAGTATGATTTCGTTCCCGCTGCAACATCAGCGTAAGTGGGCAGATCATTCTGATTTCCGGTTTGATTGCCTACAAGAAATAACCAATAAAAATTATGATCGTTTTCATAGAAATATGTTTTCGAAAATAAAATAAAACTAATTACCATGTGGTTGACATAAGCCGCTTTCAGTTTTTATATTATATGTATCTGAACTATAGCTAAAAATTGTGAATGAACTAAAATTAATAAATATAATTTTGAAATGATGAAACCTACTTAGCTATTTACCCTGGTTGAGGTGGTGCAGTTGCATTCACTTGCTGTTGTACATGTAAGTTATTTCCTTGGTTAATATTACTACTGTTTGGCACACCATGATAGATATTTCCAGATGTTACAGTGCTGAATGGCGCTGAAATATGTAAATTGAAATATTTTTAATATAATAACTACAAATAGATGCTTAATTAATCGAAACGAATTTAATAATAATCTATACTTCTAAATTGTAGTGGTCTCTTTTTGAAAATAAGCACCCAGAGGACATAAAATACTCCAATCAAGCTCGCTATAATGAACACCGCCGCCGACACCATTATCATGGTATATACAATGAGTAATGTAAGATATGGATCCATATTGGTTTTTTTTTCTAAACTTGAAATATTTAATTTAAACTTGATTTCTACAATTGTATTGTAATATATTAAAATAGCAAATGAATTTTTTTTTGATTGAATGAAAAGAAAATTGGTATTATGGATGAACACTAATATTTAGCAGTTAAATGCGTCATAAATACTTGTTAATAAGTTGCAATGCCATTAAACTCTACTAATTTTATAAACAGCAAACAGAGTATGGCGATAACAATAACAAGAAATAAAAGTATGGTGTTTGTCAATTTGTTGATCAAATTTGAAAATATTAGTGGTGTTCTTTTACATATTTTTTCTGCTCTTGATATAGAATTTGCTCTGGATAAGCGAAATTTATACTTTATGTAGATCAAACTACACTCACACACACTTGTTTTGTGTACAAAACTTTAGTAGTATTGTAAAAATTGTAATCTATCACTATCAAGAGCAGAAAAAATATGTAAAAAGAACACAACTATTAAAACCATATATTTAATGATGCAATGAAGTAATGATACAATTTAGTTATCACAAAAAATGAATAAATTAATATTTGCGAAATTTTCAATTCCATAATTTCTTATCTCTAAAAAAAAAGTATACATATTAAGCTAGAGTTAAACATAATAATATTTATTGATATGCAATTACATTTATTAATATTTAATTAACTAAAATTGCGTAATAAGCGTGCCGAAACTTTTAAGGATACAATTTTTTACGAATATAAATGGAATAATGGAATAGAAAATTAATTAGCAATTAACTTTTCATTATAATGAATACGCACCCAAAAATATTTTTCGCTGGTGATGTAAGAAAATGACAAAATAAAAAAAACGTGTTGAACTTTTATACTTATATTGTATCTGTGTTACTAAATAATTACGTTTACAATAGAAATAAACAAATAAAATCATTTTTGTGCATCGTCCGTCTCATTCAAACACATGCGTTCTTATTCGGTTTGTCTGTTTCATTCATGCGAATGAGTTTCTATTAAAAATCGTTTCTGCGCATTTATAAAAATTATTTTATTTATTTGTTTTATGTGTAAGTAATACAAATGTAGCATATATGAGAAATTTAACACAGCTGAAACCGCCAATTTGCAAAATTCTTTAAGCACAAGAGATTCCGATTCGGCAACGAGAGAGCAGAGAATAAAGTTTTTATATGAAGCTTTGCTTATAGAATAGGTATAACAAAAATTATGAGAATCCATATAAACAATTCTTCATTGTAGTTATCAATATGTATCACAACTGTTCTGTTTTGTTTATTTAAATTAAATTAAGTAAATAATGTTTAATGTTTTTTGAAATAATTTACAATGATTTTATTAATCTCAAAATATACAAGCCAATTGTGAATGTTTCAAAACTGAATAAAAGATCTTTTTAGTATTTCTCACTGAAAGCTTCAGCACTGAAAAAGCCCATATTTTTAAAATACAAATTAGAGCGCTAAAAAATCTGTCGTAAGTACATATGATTGCCCTCTTCAAATGCCGCATAGTGGTTTTTGGGGTAATTGTCTTTCGGCGCCCCTAAGAATGTTAACCCAAAATTTCAAATTATCTTTATATCCAACCTAGAGGTCTGAAAGTAGTTATTATACATCAACCGTTTATATAGGTTTTTGTATGTGTTTTAATATAAATTTGTGCACAATGAATGAAGAAAATTCCCCAATGAAGAAATGGTCCAAAACAAAGCAATTCTTCCTTTTGGAATTCTATTGTATTTAAATTAATAAATTCATAGTTACGCCCATGGGCAATCACCCCAAAAACCACTATATGTACTTTCAATAAATAGGTTAGACCTCTAAGTTGGATATAAAAGAGTGAAGAAAAAAGTTATGAAATCGAAGTTTAGTCGATGTTCAAATATATATTTATATTAATAAATAAATAACTACGGGGGGGGGGGAAATTACCCCAAAATCCACTATGCGGAAGTTGCAGAGGACGATCATACGTACCTCCAATAAAAAATTAGACCTCTAGATTGGATATAAAGATATTTTGAGTGTTTGGGGTTTTCAATTTTTCAGGGGGACCAGAGGGCAATCACTCCAATAACCGCTATGCGGCATTAGAAGAGGGCAATCATATGTACTCACGATAATTTTTCTAGTGCTCTAATTTAGATTTTAAAAATATGTGCTTTCAGTGCTGGAGCTTTCAGTGCTAACTTCAACCTTTTAAATTAAACGTACATATTACGCATCGAAAACCAAATTGTTACTCCCAAAATTATTACTTGTTGGTTCTAGCTGCGATAATCCCTAAAATTAATATTATATCTAGTTTAAGATTAATTAATTACCTTGGAGTATATATGTGGCCGCTTTTAGTTCAAATATTTGATGAATTTCAAAAGGTCAATATGTAATATTATATGGAATACTCTGAAGAAATATTTAATAGTTGTACCCCAGCTGATGTTGGCTTCCTGATTGCTGCTAATACTGTTTGAAACACTTTGATAGGTTGGCGATGTCGCATAGTTAATGATGCTAAAAATTGCAAATTTGTCTACAATTTACATATTGGTTTCTTTTTTCAGCAAATTGTCCAACAAAATAGAAAACAGTTTCCTAACACATTTGCTAACTGATATTTATTATCTGAAAATTTAAGTTGAAACTTAAACACTAAAATAATGTAGTTTTTTTTAAAAAAAAAAATAAAGTTAATAATGAACAATATATTTAATACTTACCTGCAACTAATTACAATTTAATAAACTCTATTAAATTTACAAGGAAGATATTAGCAAAAGGAATAAACAAAAAATATAAATTATATATATGTAAAAGTATCATATGTAAAAGTATCATATGTAAAAGTTTCGTTATGCCATTTTGACGAAGCAGCAATATCAATTTAATAAAGATACAAATAAAGCTGTACTCAATGATTTTTTAAAAATGCTTTGAACGATTAATTCCTACAAGATATTTGGAAATTAGGTTTAATTAATTTAATTACAAAATTACAGCCTGTTTCGGCCAGATGAAATGATCCGCTTCGCGGCAACACTAATCAAAATATCAAAACTTCGTTGATTTTGTGGCACGCTTTATCGTTAACCAATGGAACCTAAATTTTGGCTAACTTAATTTTTCACCAAATAGATATTTTCCAGGGATTGAGAACTTTTAAAAGGAATTTTAATTTTTCCTATACAAAAATTTGTCACCATAATGTGTATGTGAAATGATAAGATTAATGAAAACTTGCTACGTCTGTCACATACAGGTGAAAATAGTTTCAGCAGTCCTTTGAATTATCTTATTTACAAATTACAAAACCATTAACTTTTTAAATTAGTTTGTTCTTCATTTATCGTTTTAAAATCTTTGGTTTGGCTGGGCAGCTTACATGAAGTGATGACAAAAATTAACTTCAAATATAAAAAGTACTTATTAAATTTATTACTTTCAAAATATATAAATTACAAGGCATTGTATTGTATTTTTTTAAAGCTCAGCAAATGAAGATCGATATGATCTTATTTCTTAACATCGATAACTTGTTATAAATATATATGTTGTATAATTAAATGCACAGGTATGGATGGCACCGTAGGCTAAATTATTTTTTGTCTTTGTACCATTTCGTTCCCGCTACAACATCAGCGTCATTTGACGGATCATTCTGATTTCAGATTTTGTTCCCTACAAGTAAGTAATAGCAAAAGAAAAATGATTCTTTTCATTGAAATATGTTTTCAAAGATAAATTAAATTAATTACCGTGTGGTGCATAAAGACTGCTTTCCGTTTAAATCAGGGTTGTTAAAAAACATGCTTTTTTTTATGTATTTTTTTCGAAATTTGAAAAATTTGTTTAAAAAACTTAAAGCGCATAAATTACTTTGATTAACATAAGAACTTTGTCTTCATTTATTTCGACGTTATTAAATAAAAAAAAAAATTTAGAAAAAAAATTCCGAAGACAGTTCTTTTAAGTTAGAAAAAAGCCAATCAGAATATTTTTGTATTGTGTAAGATAGACTTTGTAGTGCAATGTTATTCGTAGATAAACAAATCAGGATGTAGGTATAGGTAATAACTATATAGTTTATTACCCATCCAGAGCTATTCTTTATATTATATTAAATGTGACTTCTATTAATTTTTATTATTCAGCATATTTAGCATAAAAAATACTTTGAAATATTAACAAAAAAAAAAAAAGTTAAACAATTATTATTTAAAATTTAACAACTATCAAAACTATACTCGTACTAAAGCCGAGAACAGACTAGCAATTTTATTTTCCATTTTTCGACAATATCTAGATGTATTTTTGACAATATATAATTGTCGATTTCGACAACAAAATTGCTAGTGTGCTCTCGGCTTAAAACGACGCGCTTTATAAACCACATACTTTTCTTGCCTTACGTTTTCTTTCCTTACGTTATCTTACCTTACCTATACCTTTACTAATGCATTACCTTTTATGAACAAGGCTTAATTATTATTGTGGGTCATAAAAGATCATTAGTCGCTTTCATTCGTATAAAATTAAGTATGAGTGAAAGCGACAAAAAAATTACTATTTTTACTAACGTGTTAAGAAAACGAAGGCGACTAGTACTTGTTAATTACAAATTCTATCTTCACATTTATAATATATTTGTGCTTAGTTAAAATTATGTTAAATAGCGTTCTGAGTTAAAAATGGCAAAAAAAAAATATATTTTTTAAACCAGCTTTTTTGAAAAAAAAAAACAGCATTGTGTTTTAAACAGTAACAACCCTGGTTTTAGTATTGTATGTATCTGAATTATAACTAAACGTTGTGAATAAACAAAAATTAATAAGTATAATTTTTAAATGATTATAATTAGCCATTTACCCTGGTTGGGGCGGTGCAGTTTCATGCATTTGTTGTACTCCTAAGTTTTTTCCTTGGTTAATATTGCTGCTGTTGGGCCCACCTTGATAATTTGTAGATGTTACAGTGACCGGCGCTGAAAAATGTAAATTGAAATATTTTTAACACTAACTACAAGTAGATTCTCCATAAATGGAAGTGAATGTAATATTAGTTTATACCCCTAAACATTGGTCTTTTCTTTTTGAAAACAAGCACCCAAAGAACATAAAATGCTCCAATCAAGCCGCCTATAATGAACACCACCACCACCACCATCACCACTACTACATATACTATAGCGAATGAATCATAAGATGAATCATAAGAATCCATATTTGCTTTTTTCTGAAGTTGAAAAATTAAATTTAAACTTAAATTCTACAATTGTATTGTAATATGTAGGTAGTTATTAAATAGACTTTAAAAAAAATAATTGTAATAGCAAATAAAATTTTGTGATCGGAAGAAAAGAAAATTTTATGGAGGAACACTAATATTTAGCAGTTAACTGGGTCATAAATACTGGTTATGTTGCAATTCCATTATAAACTCCACTAAATTTATAAAGGTACTGCTACAGTGACCATCGTATACGACGTAAACGATCATAACTATAGTCAAATTCATACGTGATTGATT
>JAABKK020058542.1:0-71386 GCA_011634745.2 Catotricha subobsoleta
TAGTTTTTGGTGGTGGTCATGCTCATAATCATAACATATGCAAATCTCACTATACAATATACATAAATATAGATACGTTTTAAAATAATAAGCACACATAACAAATGAATCTTTATTTTTGTGTGCTGATAAAAAAAAATAATAATAAATAAATAAATAAAAAAAAAAACAAAAACGGATCAACGTCCGACTAACCTTGAATTATTTTGTCAGTGTAACCGAAATTGTTATATTAGCGATTATGTGTTTTTGTTGTTGTTGTTGTTAAGTATTTCGTTTATTACTCCGGTTGGTTTGAAACTCCATAACAATTTTTTTTGTGCATATTATATTTTGCGTTGAAGGCCAGAGATCAAAAAAAAAATCGATGCGGAAATGTACAATACTTTTCACATTTCAGGTGAAAACTTGGAAATATCTGAGAAATTTATAAAAAAATAAAGTATTAGCATGTTTTTTTTTTTTTTTTTCGACCACTTTTTTGATCTTTTGAGTTAGGTCTCAGGATTTAGCGGTCGGATATTGGTGGTCAATATATCGAAAGACACACAAACTGGATATTTATTGAGTCTAGGGATCCGATTTGGTGGTGGAACATGCAATAATAATTTTATTTTTATTCATTTTTTCTTAGAAATAGAACGGATTGAAATCAAAAGCTAAAGTCTAAATATTTTGAAAGGAATAAAATTCTACGTCTATTATTGGTATTCCTAAGAAAAATGAAGTGGTGTACTAATCCGTTGGCTGCTCGTTCTTTTTATAGTTTTTAATTTTATTTCAAGAAAAATCTATACTTTGGAAATGCACAATTTATTTAATTTGACCGGAGAGAACATTCTCGTTTAGTCAAAGAATTATGATGATGACTTTGATTATCGTTCAAATTTTATTTAATTAATTATTAAAATATTATTATTTTATTTTGTTTTTTATTTCGTTTCTTACTCAGAAAATTAAAAAACACAAGGCATTAATGGCAATATTTCCAAATAAAAAAAAAAAAAACATCAACACTGCTGAAAGCTGTACCTTAAGTAGCTGGATAAACAACTGTGACGTATTTACAGCCTATAAACAGCGGTATTTATATCAGAGATCGATAAAAATCATCGAATAAATATACAAAGCAAGCTGTTTATATAGGGCTAGGTTTATGCCGTATGATTTGGTGCTGTGACTAAGTTATTTTTACATTATATGTAGTAAAGAAAGCAACAATGCAGATTGTTATTGTTGAAGTGAAGAATTGCAATACTTCAGACCGTGTTCTTTCCTTAAATTTCAGATGTATTGTTTTCATATTTGTTTCTTTTTTTTTATCACGACTTCACTTTATATGAATAAAAATTCGGCTAAACCAAACAACACTGACAAAATTAGTAATAAAGCCAAAATAATATTAAATGCGTAAAACGAAGATGAGTCGTTGACCACCAGGTGCATTTATTGCCTGATCTTTTCAAACAAAATTAAACAAAAAATATATCGATTGCCCCATTATTTTAAATATTGTCCGTCATAACCTAATTTCGAGTACACGAGCTCTTGGAACATTGTTCTTTATTTTTATTTAATTTTTTTTTTTTTGTAAAAATATGGTTTTATATTTCAATGAATTAAAATGGAAGCGATAAGCTAAATCGGCAAATAGCTGAAATATTAAATTACCCGCGCAATACACGAGCCATTTTTATTTTCCTTCTTTTTTTTTTATTTTGATTGTAATTCATTCAATTCAATATCACCTTGAAAATGTTTATTAATAAAAAAAAAAACATAAAAAACAAGAACGAAATCAGTTTTTGGTGTTGAAGCGAATTTTTTATTGTTATTGTTTTAATATTCTTTCAATCAAATAGTTTATGAAATCGTCTCTGAATAAATATTTTTCTGTAGAAGTTTTGCTGTTTCATCGAAAACGATGACAAAATTAATTATAAATTGACAGTTTTTTTTTATATTTATGAGAAATGCATAATCATATATATAAAGTTCCATAAAATAAACACATATTTTCATTAAAATTTGTTTACATTATAAGTATTTAGTCTTCTAGAAATAATATATGTTAGTTTCATTCTATCGCAAAATGCGTACAAAGCAGAAAAATACAAATGAAAAAAAAAACAAACAAAATAAAATAAAACTTTTAAGCAAATACAAAATGACAAAAAAGACTAAACAATAATAATCATTAAATTATTAATTGCGCTCTATAAAATTGAACAATGAAAATAAACAAATTTTGTTGATGTACAATTAAAAAGAAAAAGAAATGTTTTTTCATAAGTAGTTAGCAGCTATCAATCACCTTTTTGAAGGTCATAGTTTTCATATCAACATAATTTTTGTCTGCAATGGCATTTCTTTCAAACAAATAAACTAACTACCCATATACAATGTTACCGATATACGTTTTATTTTATTCTTTAATCAATTTCCAAAGTATATTTTGATCATTTCATTTGTGACTGAATTTGTAGGCAAATAGAAGGATATATATTCAATTAAGAAAAATATTTTATTATGAAGGTTAATTTTTTACCTTGAACTATCCTTATTCAAAAGAAACAAAAAATATAAAAATAAACTTCATTTCATTTTTCGTCTTTTGATGTTCTTTTCTCTCTCGCTTTGATCAATTCTAAATCACCAAAATGATCACTGTTCATCATTAACATTGACGAGAAAACAACGCGCAATAGCTTTTTTTTTACATCTCTTCTCTAATCGAGCACACGATCCTAGGCGAAATCATCATCCGCTGTAGAGTAGCATCAAACAAATAGCCAAAAATATGAAAAGGTCAATGTCGTACGAATCTTAACCCCGTAACAGAGTGAAGGCCAACACTTAAAAAAATTTCTATGATCTCAATTTCTCGATTCTAAATTTTTTTTTATTTAATTTTGTGTTCTCTATAACATTTCTAATACCAAAAATAATTATATTTGGAACGGTGTGTGCAAGTATTGTATTGGATGTGCTTATATGTGGATAGAAGCAATGATATAACGAAAAAAAAAATGTATATAATGATCGTATTCTGCAAATTTAATATTCGCTTTCGATTCAGTTTGAAATTGAACATCTCAAGCGAACATAAAAGAGCTTTGTGAGTATCAAATCAGTCTTAAAAATTAACTGAAATTATAATCTTCGAATCGCTGACAAGTAGTCACACATTATTGATCCATTCAATACAAGTCAATAGTCTTTTATTTTTGTTCAAAGCTATTCTTCTGTTTGTTCACTTTGGAAACTTCAGAAAATCATTTTTCTAATTCATTCCGAAGAGAATAACGTCGGTGATCTGGCATTAGGTGCTATCTACAAATGTTACGATATGCATAAAAATGTATATATATATATATATATATATAATGTATTCGTAACACATGCAGATGGCTGATTATGCTTTTCGTAAAATTTGTAATGCCAGATCACCGACAATAAGAAAAAAGAAGTTCTGTGTCAATCACGTACAATTATATTTTTGTTTGATGTTTCATAATAATATGTTAGATCATAGCGTGTAAAATTTAGAGATGAAATAAAAAAAAAATAAGAACATAACAATTGTTTGCCTTTTTGTATTATCTTTACATACACTAAAATATTCTTCAAACTATTCATGAATGTGTTGTGTAACCTATAATATACATTTACACAATGATTGGTATGACTTAAGTACGCACGTAAACGTAAATTTCATTTTGCTAAAAATATATGTAAGTACATGTATTTGATTCTTCGGTAATTACAATTTAAATTTTTGTTTATTTTCAACAACACTTTCTTGTATTCCATTTAAAGCGATATTGGCTATATTAAGAATCTAGAACGCAATTTTCGTTTTTTTTCTTCTTTATTATTATTTTTTTTTCTTCAGGCATATTAAGTTTATTATTGAGTCGGTGGTATTCAAGTTCAAAAAAGTATAAATGGAATAATTATATTTTTTTCTGGTTATATTTTTCGACAAATCATCGTCGATTATTTTGAGTCATACTTTTAGTTTTTGCTATTCATTTTACGCAGGTTGCCACATTTGAAGCAATATGATTAAATGATAGCAACTTATAACGAAAATAAGGTAAAACTGGCCCTAAAATTCGGTTGCTATAAGGCCACATCGCCACACATACATACATATATTTTAATGAATAGTTGAACTGTGTAGCTGACTAAAGTACTGGAGGACAAACAAAGACTCTTAATAGCTGAATTGCAAAGCTGAATTTTTTACCGGAGGACAGAAATGTCATCGTGATTTGCCTTATAAAAAACTTGAAAGATTTTTTTTTTAAATTGCCCGAAAACAAATTTTGGTTGGGTTAATATCCTAAGGTAAGGAAAAAGAGCAAAATACGAAAAAAACGATAACCAAATGTTAAACATTTTGTTAATGCATAATTTCGCAATGATTCCAAAATCATGTTCAAGATAAATTTGCACAACTTTCTTAAAAAATACGTAATGAATCACTTAGATCAATTGGATCATATCTTGCTTATACTCTGAAATATAAGTCGTCGAGATTATAATATTCCAATGAAAAAATTATAAATCCGAAAAAGAGAACAACATACTTAATTTATTTGCAAAAAATTAACATGTGTATCAAACATACTGGCAATATTTTTATCATAAATATTACATTACATAGAGGTTTTCCAAAAAAATTTCGTGGTAAACGTTTCCAAATTGAAAAATTTCGGAGAACTTTTCCATGACAAAAAATATTGAGATCAACTAGAAAATAATTAAATAAATATTTATTTTGTTAAAAAAAATATATTTATTAATAAGAATCTTAGAAATAAGATATACAAAATGTGTTGTCATTTTCAAATTCATACCAAATTTGTCGAAAATCGAAACTTTTATGTAGCCAGTTTCCGAAGAACTTTTGATTTTTTATTGTCGCAAAATTTCTATTTGGAAAACTTTTTCGCACCATAGTGTTCCTGGAATATAAGAAAAATTATATTAGCTTTCGTTGGGAATTGGATTTTAGTGAATTTTAATGCCTTTACTTCCTCATTTCTTAAATTCACAAATAAGACCAGGACCCAAAGAAAATATCTGAATATTTGTGGTAAATGTACTTACAATAAATTATTACTCAGTTATTATCATCGCAAACAACTGACAAGCCAACAGCACCAATAACAAAAAAATCATTTGGCAATAAGCACAATTTTGTGAACACTATCACTACAATAATTATATAAATAAAATATTTTGTTAATCTATTTTAAAAATTGTTTCAATAGTAAATTTGCCATTCTTTAATGTAGGATACATTCAAAGTGATGCCAATTACATACTATATTTATGCTTGGTTCAGCTCTTCGCGTCAATACCATGTTTTTTTTCTTCCAAATTATTTATTTGGCTTTACAATTTTTAACTCATGGTATCCGTATTAGTATATTTTGGTATTAATATTACTCACATATAAATGTACTAACTTGTATATGTAGATTCGTAGATAGGTACGCAATCATCATGAAGGTAGGTATAGTTGGTTGAAACATGAACACATACGCGCTTCAATGTATTATTAAAATAAAATACACAATTGGCCACTCGGTCAACTTCCGCGAGTAGAAGAGTCAAGGCCAAGTTCAGTTAGCTTCTCGCTACATTGATATTTTTTATTTATTATTATTTTGATATTTCTTTATTTTGTGTGTTTGCGTTTTCTTATTGTCGTCTTTTTCGTTTTAAATTTGTGAATTTTATTTTTAGAATAAAACGTCCTACAAGCAAATGTAGTGCTATTTTTTTTTTAGTTTTTTTATATTTTGTTTTAAAATTTACAAAATGTTTAATAATTATTTTGCGTATCTCGTAAAATATCAATATTACAGTAAATTTTCTTTACGAAGAGAACGAGACCCAGTAGTTCGGAATTAATATCAAAGTGTAGATGAACGATGGAAAAACCTTTCACACTTAACTATAGTATGAATGCGTGGGTATAATGTATTAATGAATCAACTGCGACGATTATTAAGATCGATGCCAAATAATCAGAACATTAAAGTAACCCAGTTTCGTGTAAAATTTAATTAAAACTTTTTAAACCTGAGCTGTAATTTTCTAAAAATTATTTAAAAGTAATTTTTATAAACCATCAATTTGCCCTAATTAGAATATTTAATTTAATTTAAATTTAATATTCTCTGTATTAATGTGTAAGTCCCCTGAAACCTGAAAAATGCGAATTGTTTTTTTTTTTTTTTATTATTTCGCTTCTCTTTTTAAAAATCATGATAAAAGATTTATGGTAAAAACTTTATTTAATATTGTCAGTGATGTTAGTATATGCAATTGTGTATGTATACAATCAAAGAAACTTCTCTAACAATGTATTGGTTTGGTAGAGGAATCAACGTACGATCAAAACCACATCCGATCATCCAACTTCGCAACATATTTCTTACCTAGATTACTAATATATAAAGCAAATGGCAATGAACAGAGCCGTTGAGTACATTGATCTATATAGGAAAAAAAAAGTTAAAAGAACACTAGGGAAAAAACTATTTAAGAACTAGAAGCAAGATTTTTTTTTAATAAATATAAGAAACCGTGAACAATGACGCAATGAAGAATGAAGCTGGATGGTATGGTATGTTTTTTTGTTTTTTTTTTTATATGTACATAACTTTGCGCAAGTCGATCAAGATATAGGTTTCTATAATGAACTATATTTCAATAATGGGATATGGAAATACAAGTATAATTGGCAATATATCGATAATTATTATTTATTTAAAATATCGTTTATAACCGGCACAAAAAAATAAAATCATATATTATCGACGCTTGATCAGCAATGTCACAATGAAGAACACGAACAATGTCACTATATATATTACCTACGTACTTCATTATATTTCATTTTTATATTACTCAATTATGAAAGTTTGCTAAAAAAAAAAAAAAATTATGTAAAAAAATTAATGGACAATCACATAATGTATCCATACAAACTTTGTGTTAGTTATTCTCATACAAGCAAATTATTTTCATATGCATAGCCGTAATAGGCGATTGTTTTATGCATTTAAACTACCTGTTAATTTATGCGCGTATGACCGTTAATAGTTTTTTGAACTTTTAAAACGTCACCAAGGCTAAAATTATATAACTTTTGACCTAGGTATGAATTTTGGATTTTAAAACATTTCCGGAAATAATGCGAATTTTGTTTCCGCCTCTTTCGCTCTTTCTCTTCTCAAATAAATATTTTTGGATTCAAAAAAAAAAAAAAAATATTAATAAGATTTTTCGAAATAATCACCTTTTCTGGAAAATATTGTATTCCATCAGCTGCCCAATTAATTGATTGCCAAAATGTACATAAATTTATTGACTAATGTAGACGAACTTTGTCTTGTTGTACATACAGCAAAACTGATTACTTTTAATAAGAATAAAAAAAAAAAATGTAATAATTTACTTTTATCATATTTGGTTATAATTTAAATAAATTGCGGTAAGTAATTTACGTTCTTTACATTATTTAATGTATATTTTACATGCGTACAATATCTCTACCTCAAACATATTTTTATATTATAACTTATTACAAATTCTTCAGAACAATGCAAAAGATTTAATTCAAATCGTCAATGTAATAATAAACAAATTGTTCTGGAACAGTAAAACTGTATAAAATACGCGCGCAAGCAAGAAGATGGCTTCTCTCATCATCAGGGCTACGACCTTGGTTTTGTTCTTTGGCAGTTCTTCTGTTGGTGTGTACATTGTATATCGTTCACTGAAAGCAATGGTAAGCTAAGTATTGTACAAGCAAAAGCAACAACAACAACAAAAAAAATAATAATAATAATAGCACAGGCAAAGGCAAAATCAACATTTCATATATAATATATAAAGATAATATTATTTATATTTGAAAGAGTCAAGGTTCGGTGCAAAGAACTCTTTGGCATTTTCCATTTTATTAATAATGTTGTATGTGCGGATTTTTCGATTGTATGCTGAATGATAATATGGTGTATCGTTGGGTGAATGTGCATGTATGCGTGTATATCGTTTTCTAGATACTATTAGCGACTTTGAGCTGGTACTTTATCAAATAAAAAAATAAATAAACTACAAATACACAATACAACGTCAAAAATTCATATTAAATATAAAAATACCTTCTTAAAATCTTTAGCGATTTCATTGGATGGGCGCTTGAATGTTTGAGTGTTTTATAATAATATAAAAACTCCTGTTTTTTTTTGTTCATTTTTCTATTCATTTAATTTTTTTTTTATCATATTTTTTGCTTTAGAAATTTTATGAATTTTTGATTGCATCATATTCTGCAAAATATAAAATAAATAAACTAAATGGTTATTTTTTTTAATTAAAATTAATCAAACTTGATCTGACAAATTAAAAAATTATAAACATTTCGAAGATGGGCTAGAAATGAAAGTAAATTGAATTAAATAAGCATGAATTTGACATATATGTTAAAATTCCGATAGCCGAATCAAGAACAATAACTTATTTTCAAACTGATTACAATCGCAAAAATATTTCTAAGAGATCTTCGGTTATTTAATAAATTCAATATAGCATTAAGATTTGTTGATGTACTGACATTTTTTGGTAGAAGAAATAGTACATATTAGAAATGCGATCAAATGGAATATTGATTTGTCTTCTTTGGTTATTCTATTCAATTTCATTTCGTAGATAGGAAGCAAATTATACTTGATCATTTGATAAAATATCTTACAACACATGGTTTATCTTTTACATTACAAAAATTGATCCTAAAGGCAATGCTAATACATTTGAAATGGGAGCAAACATTCTTTTAGAATGTTTTAGAATAACTAAAAGATTATAGTGAAATAACCATAGCTTGATGTAATAAATTTCACTAAACCTTCACCGATACTTAATAAAAAGATCAATATGAAATTTATTCAGTACATTCAACATATCTTATTTTTGTTATAATCTTAGCATTTTTTTTTTTCCTTTTTCTTGTACATTTATAAGAAGAAAAGGTAAATGCTCTCACTCTTTACCGTACCGTGTGACAAGTTATTTGTTGTTGGACTAAATTTTTAAACTGAAAGAAAAACTGAAAAAAAAAACTATATTCGAACACAAATACGTTTCTTTTATATCATAAATACAATTCAAAAACATATATAACATAAGTTCCTTTACCTGTTGTATATTACGCGGATGACTGCTACTTGATGAGATCTAAAATAAAAAAAAAAATTGCGTTAAGGTAAGCATTATGCGCGCACATTGATTTTGCTTTAATAATTCGCATTATGCATCTGTTTGTTTGCCTTATAAAACTCTTTTTCGTTTCAGTCACACACAAATACACAATTGCTATGTTTCTCTTATAAGTGTGTGTTGTAATATGAAACACGAAGATATGATTTTTCCATTTAACACTGGTTTTATAAGACACACATTACATTATATTATCCTATTATTATTATTGTTATTAATATACTACAAACATAATTGAATTTAAAACATATAAGTATATATATATATATTTTTATTTACCCATGAACTTCATTGCCATACCATTACATGTCAGCCAATACACCTATACCTGTACATGAAAGCGTTGACTAACTAACTTAAGTATAATCGCTTAACTCTACTATTCCATATACTTTTATCAACACTTTGATGGAAACAGCATAGTACGGAGACATTGTAAGATAGTATTTCAGTGTTTGGTACCGTACATGTAATATAATAATTAAACCAATGTGTGTTACACACAAAATACACCGTCATCGACCGATCTTTTTCTGTATAATTTTTTTTTTTTTTTATTCATTTCATGTTTTATGTATTTTAAAATATATAATATGCTTGCTTGATATTCGTTTGGTAGAGAACGACTGTTCACTCTGTTCGTTCAAATGTATTGAATATTAGTACGTAAACGTTTTTAAGTTAAGTGTAGAGTCGGTACGAGGTACACAACGTATAATAATAATGATCATACTTTGTGTGTATTCCCCCACCACCTGACCTTCACGATATTACGTTTGGTTAGCTATAGGCTTCACTCACCATCAGTACAAATTTTCCTTTCGTTGGTAGTGCCACGAAAAATATTTTATTCCTAACAATTTCTGTGTGCTTTTCAAAGATTTCAGTATTTTGTGAAAAAAAAGTTATTTGTTTTTATTATTTTATTATTATCAAATTGTGTATATCGAAACAAATAACAATAAATAAAAATTACAATCGATCGATCGTTTATAACCAAAACAACTTAAATGGACTCTCGATCATTCAAAAATATATTGATTAATCATATTTAAAAAACTGATATTTTGATGATCTCGGTATTTGAATAAATTTTGTCGGTGATCTAATTTTGCGCAAGAATCGTATCGACTTTTTTTATTATTATTATTATTATTATTATGATTATTTCTTGTTAATCATAATATTTGGTTTTTGTTTGTTTTTTGTTTGTTTTTTGTTTTTTTTTTAATAAATTTTTGTGCGAATAAATCATCTAATTTTAATAGTTAAATTTAAGAAGTGAGCGATAAGAAGGATTAACAGTGCACGATCAAGTGTGATCAATTTAATGTATGTTTTATAGTTTCAAGGTTAACTACGTTATACCTTTAAAAATATTCATAATTTCCATTCAAGACCAAATATATTTTAGTGCAATATTTATTTTCGTTTTTTCTGTGTGTTATATCACTTTGAAATAGCATTGTCATCGACGACAATTAGTTATTTAATAATTAATAATTTCCAAAATAAAAACAAATTAAATAAAAAAATATTTAAAAAAAAAAAAATAATAATAAAATAAACAAAACTTGTTTTTGTGAAGTAATTTGTAAAATAAATTACTCTGTCAATATGTTTTGTTGTTTTGTGTATTTATCAAATAATAAAAAAATAAATTAGAAAAATTGGTTACGCTGAAAAGTGAAATTTCTTCCAAATAAAATATTCAATTTATAAATTTTCCGTGGAGAAATGTTAATGTCACCAGATAGTTCAATGAATTCACCAAAGATGATAACACATACGGCCAATATTACACAACATCATCATCATCATCATCATCAATCCACAGCATTGAATCAACAACAGCATACGTTGGTGCGGGTTCAAGTTCAAGAATGTTCTCAGTCACAATCATTACCTCCACCTCCACCACCGCCACCATTAGTGGTTACACAACAACCACAACAACAGCATCATCAATCAACTGCTCAACAAATAACATCTCAATTTTTGAGTAGCCCAGTGCCACCATTATCGGCACATCAACCACAGTCCTCATCACAAAATAATACAATGTATAAAGTGATGACACGTCCTTTATCACCAGAATATCCAAAAACATTTCCGGTCATGGATACAACAGTTGCTAGCTCGATAAAAGGAGAGCCCGAATTAAATATTGGTATGTACTTTAAAGTACCGGTTGATTTGTTAAAATTCAATAAATGAATTCTGACCATATCAAAATTTCTATTCGACTTAGTCGAGCTTAATTTGGAGCCAAAAGACTAAGACCGCATATCGAAATTTAACTCAATTTGACGGAAAATAATAAAAGGCTTCAATGACGCATATTTAGTTAGAAATGACATTTTTATTCGGTTCACACTTAATCGATTCAGTTTCTATATAGATCGATGATAAACTTGCACATAAATAACTCAATATTGTCTGTCTTAATAAAGAAAAAAAACCCTATCATATTTTGACATTCTAAGCTAAAACACATTTTTCAAATACACTTAACTTAAAAATATTCAAGAGCTAAAGAACCACACAAACCATATTAACCTTGACCTTAACCATAAAAAATATCTAAAGGAAAGTTCTAACGACAAAACAATTTTTAAATGTTTAGAAACTAGAAAAAAAGTAAAAAACGTTTTGAAAATCCCCTCAAAATACATAAGAAAAGAAAAATGAAAAAAAAGTAAATAAATATATAAATACATATTTATTTTTTCATAAAAATCTATTTACGTTGATTTACCAATCTTAAGTAATCTCTTACTATAGAATATTACTGCATAATTCTGACATTTTCTTCATCATTATTATTATCAGCCATTGATGATGAACAGCATTCAACATCATCACATACAAAACCAAAAATCCACGACACTATCTCAATCTATTCAACCATTCATGCATAAATTATTTTCTATTTAAATACACATTTATTATAGTCGATTCAATATAATATACAAATTTACCATAAAAGCCTGTATATTTATTATTATTTCTATAAAAAAAAAAAAGAAAACAAATCGAAAAAGAAATGATGCACGCCGAAAAAGAAAACTATCGCCCGTGTCAATAAACCTGAAAGTAAAATGTGTGTATTTGATGTCTTATGCAGCTTGTTGGAGAATAAGAGAAAGTTTATTTCTTTGCGTCGCCTCTCGTAAAAGAAACAAAAAAAAAAACTTTATAAAGCACATTGAAATATATCTTATATATAAACTTAAACATAGTTCATTGGCATTTGTAGTTTTTTTTTGTTGTTGTTTTGTTTCTTAAAAAAATATTTAAAAGAAAATGGTTTTGTTATTTCTTTTTTTTTTTTTTTTATGTACTTTTTTACATTTATTGGCATGGCATATCACATCAGAAGGAACAGTGTGCTCTCACTAAACAACTAGGTATTATATGTTACCGCGCGATCGCAATTATTATATAGCCTTGCGATTGTATTTGAATTAAATGTAGGTAAAATATCTAATAAAGTGAGTGCACTTTTTTTTTTCATTCAATCTAACAACCAGTAAACCATACCCAGCTCTTACTTATATCAAATAGTTAACAAGCGGCAACGGCTATACCACCTTTCTCTTAATAAATTTTAATTTTATTTGCAAACTATTTGTTTTTTTTTCTTCTTTCTTCTGTGGTATTGTTATGAACGGAACAATGAAATATATAATAATATTAAATTATAATTTGTTTGAAAACGAATTTTATATTTGGAGAAAATATACAGAAAAAAATTAGGTTAAAAAAACAAAACAAATTTCTTAATTTGCAAAAGCCAGCAAATTAATTAAAAATCGCTTTTTTTGTACCATTTTATTTTAATTTAAATGGACTATCAAGAAATTCGTTTATCTCATACACTTGTGAAGTATAATTATGGCAATGTCTTAAGACGCTAGAGCAACAACATTTTATTTAAGGTTTTAAAATGTATTTGTCATACCGATTAATCTGATGTTCTGGGATTTTGTCTATTATTGAAGTTGCACTCAATGAATCTCTAATGCCTAATTGATCAGCTAAATGTTAATTAAATTCTCTATTTTCTATAATTTCAATGTAGCACTAAATGCATAAATAATCACAAATAACTTTTGACTTAATTATAATTCCATACGTAATATCAGCATTCAGAACGTTTACTACATTTAAATTAATATTGTATCATCATCAATCACATAATTTTTCTACAATTAAAATAAAAATAGAAGAAAAAACGCATTCTTTGCAAAAGCAATTTTCCATTTTTAATTAACTCATTTCAATATAAATAATTCATCAAAGTACATATGTTACATTTCACCTCTAAAGTTCATTGATCAGCTTGCGCATCATACTTAAAATCATTTCATTTAAACTAATAATTATTAGTTTTTATAGTAATGTGTGTGTGTGTGTGTGTAAGGTACGATAGAACTAAATAATAATAATAATAAAAATTATATTTAACGTCATATACTCATAATATCAATCATTATTAATTCAATTATAAATTATAATTAAAACACAGCATAATATGAATTAAATTGCGCGTTCACTTCACGAACTATTGCACACGAGTTGTAAAATAATAGTTCTTTTAAAAACGACAGTACTTTTAGTATTACATATGTGCACAAAAATTATGTGCGCGGATTAAATGAATATGTATTCGTATATGGAATAGAGATATAGAGAGAGAGGTCTATGGATGTAGGTGTGTGTAAGTTTATTTGTCTGTTGGCTGCATCATATTTATCAATAAAAAGAAAAAGCATGTGCAATCATCATTGTCATTGTCATCATCATCATCATTTTATTTAACTATAAATATTAATAATGGCTGTATCTGTATGCTTTCATTTCTCCTAACATCTTTTTTTTTCTGATTACTTACATTATATGAATGTTAAGATCGCATGATTATTTATTATTAATTTGTTTTTGTTTTTGTTTATGGTGTCGCTATGGATTATGCGTATGCTACTATTGAATTTAATATCCCTGTTAAACTATCGCAACGATCATAATTTTAATTGAGATCAGATAAAAGTTTATTAGCATTTGACTCCTTTCGTTTCATTAATGAACGGAAAATTTACACAAAGAAATTATTGAATAATTTACTTGTACATATATAAGTAATGTTCAGTTTTCTTATTCTTCTTCTTGTAGTTACGCTTATAATTAAATGAATTATTATGTTTTAGATTCGATCTCAAAATGAAATAGATTTTATTTAGAATGAATAAGTAATAGATGATTTTGGCACAATATTATCCATTTTTATTATGTGTCGAAATCAATTTTTAAATTCTCTTCATATTTGAAAATAAAATGGATGAAATCATAAATTACCGAATAGAATTTATTGCATTATTTTACACAATATAAGAAAACTCTATTTAGTCCTTTCGCTGACTGTTCGGTTAAATGATCTACGATGACTTCTAAAATTCACTAAAATATCTGGAGGTTAAGATTTTGGGTTAAAATGATTTTAAAGAATACGAAAACAAAAATGGTTTCCATTTAGTTTTAACATGAGATATATGAAAGAGAATTTTTTACCGGCAAAACTTATTTCGATAGCCTGCTATTAATCCGTAAATGGCTTTCAAAATATGTATCTCTTATTATTCCAATCATGCCGGATCAATCAATCAACACTTATTTTATTATGTGTCGCATTTTTCTTAACTATTTCAAGATTATCAATAAACTGGTTATGTATTTACGCGATCGATCCACAAACGCAAAAAGAAATGTTAAAGAGCTTAATCGGCAAAACAAGATCTCATCAGAAAACACTCACACTCATTCAATTCAACATTAACGCTCAATCATCTCAATCTACTTTCTCCCATTTAAAAACTTATATCAGCAGTAAGTAATCGGTTTAAATGTATTTGTATATGTGATGCGAATCGTATTCTCATTTCAAATCAGGCATTTAATGGAGAAAGTTACATAATCGTTTATGCTGCTTTATGAATAAAATATTGGCAAATGTAAAATTAAGTGAATGGAAGAAATTTAGCAGTTTTTGTTTTGTTTTTTTTTTTTCATTTTTTTTTTTTTTCTTAATGTTTTGTTAAGATGTATTATTTTTAAATTTTAAATTTTAAATTTTCATTTTCATTTTCATTTTTGGCAAATCTAATTTTATATAATAACGCAAACATTTTACAGAAAGTAATATTACATATATAAATATATATATGAATTTGACAAACACTGAAGATTTATGTCGCAGTTCAGAGTTGTCAAACGTATTTAAATGCTACTGATAACTAACGTCAGAAATTATATTAATATTTTTATTCTTTTTTCCTTTCAGAATTTGATGGAACTACTGTTTTATGTAGAGTGTGTGGCGATAAAGCTTCCGGTTTTCATTATGGTGTACATTCATGTGAAGGCTGCAAAGTAAGTACATTTTTGAATTTTTAATATGTCTACATTTTTGGTTTTCCAAATCGTGACTCATTGTAAGAAAAAAAAAATCATATCGAAATCTTTAAGTCTCTTGTGATTTATGATCCATATATTGAAGATTTTATAGCACACTTTTCCCGCAAAACGACAAAAAAAGAATTATATATTTGGAGAAATCATGAATATATGTGTTTTCCTTTTGTCATAAACCTATTTTTAAAACTCACCTAAATAGTTACTGATACTAAACTTTGGGTTTATACAAACATGCAACTACAAAAAAAAAAAAAATAACTTCTTTTTTTTATTCGTTCGCTCGTTCTGTTTCTTTGAATAAATAATTGCCAAAAAATATTTTTGTTTTAACAAAATAATATTACATTTACATTTACTACACATTTATAGAATAATATTGAACGTGTTTTGTGTGCCCTTGAATTTAATTTTTATTTATTTATATTTTTTTATTTTTATTATTTTACTCGTTTTTCATAATACACATTTTTTTTTTTTTATATTTTTGACGTTTTTTTTTTTTTTTTTGCATAATCATTGTCTCAATATAATTGGACATATGTGGTGTTGTGGTGAATATTACTCTTATTATTATTTATTTAGATTTTTAAATAACATTTACTTCGATATATTCTGGTTTACCTGCTAAAGAAATCAAAAAAAAAAAAATAATAAAATACAACAGCACACAAGTGCGAACCAAATACTGTGCGAAACAGCAAAGCTACAATTTGCATATAAATAATATAAAATTTAATATTAATGATTATTGTGTTGTGAGCGTGAATTTGCGAGTTCAAGATCGGACAATGACGGTTTAATATATATATTTAAGTATTAGTTTGTGTTGCCCATTTATATTTATTTTTCATGTGTATAATTTTGCTGTTCGTTTAAATAGTTTTTTTTTTTTTTTTTATTATTATTATTTTCAAATACATACCTGTTTTTGTGAATGTATATGGTTCAGTTTTGGCACGTAATATTTTGTTTTTTTTTCGTTTTTTGTAAATATCAGGAAATCTAATTCGATTATTTAAATTGTCGATTCAAAATAAATTTAGAAAAAAAAAAAAATGAAGTACAAATCCAGCTCTTTGCATATGAATCTTTGGATTTAAAAAGTATCAGCTATTTATTTAGTAATCGCAACGATTTTAATTTGCCACTGCGATTAATAATTTAATCAGTTACTATTGAAATGAACACAAATGATTTCCGATTAGCTCTCATACATTAAACTCATTAAACACCTTTCCATAATGATCTGAAGAGCTGAAGTTCTTCATCAGTGATGAGTGGTTTAGTTGTTCTATTAATTGTTTTTTCTTTTATTTTTTAAATAATTGAACAAAATGAATAGGACGCAATGAAGCTATTTAATTCACTTGATCAATTATATAGATAGTGCTTGCTATGCACCATTTTTCTTCTTAATTTTATTTTTCGCTAAGATGTATTGCAAGCAAATCCTTTTAGCTGCTTGGGCAACCGATTTTTGTTTTCTTGACGCATTTCATACCAATAATATTTGAAAAAAAAACAAAAAAAAACATGAAATTATATTATTATTTTCTAAAGCTATATACAAATAATTTCAATGTTATTTAAACATTAACGATGGAAAGTTTAATAAACTGTTTCAATGTCGCGCGCGTATACTATTTTTTTTTTTGCTCTTTTTATTATTTTTGTGAATTTTTTGACGTTTTATATTTGTTTTAAATATAAAATAAATTAATATTTATTCTTTGTTGTATGTGTTCGTTCATTTTGTATTCCATTTAAATGTCCTCTTCCGTATCATATGAAATTGTGTTTGTGACAAAAAAAAAAAAAACGCAATTGATTCAATGAATTTCAACCTCGTTTCTTATGATAAGTCACCAGTTTTCAGAATTGCCACATTAAAAACAGTTGTATTGAACACATTTTCATTTCTTAAAATAGGAAGGATATCGACAACCATATTTAATATCATTTTACCTAAAATATAGTAATCGGATATATTTTTTGTTTTCCAAAATCTGTATTTCAAGAAGAAAAAAACTTTAAAATCTGTTGTTTTTTTTTTTGAATTATAAGTATTAAATGTGTGGGATCCTCCTCTTGATCTTGAAAATATAAATATATATAAATTTTATCCTCAAAATAAAAAAAAAAAGAAAAAAGTGCGAGAAAAGAGTTATTCAATCCTCCTCAACATCATCATAACAATAAAATAGGGAATCTTGCAAAAAAAAATGAAAAAAGAAATGTGTTATTTGCCATTATTTTCAAAATCTAAACAATGAGAATTTATTATTTCTTCTACTTAAAAAGAGCGCACATTTCCTTTTTCACTTCGTACAATTTTTTGTTTTTTTTGTTTTGCTTTCAATCATATTTTTTTCTTTTCGTTAAAAAATATAAAAAGAAGATAAAAAATAAGAAAAAAGAAAACAAAATGTGTTCAACAACTTGTTCGTCGTCTATACGCATTGTTTTCTTTGTTAATGAAAGGGAAACCATCGCAAAGAGAAGAAAAAAGATTAAATAATCATAAGTAAAAAAAAAAAAAAAAAACTAAAATGAAATAAGGCTAGACTATATTTAGACCCTTTTTTTATAAATGCATTTTGAATAATCATATTATGTTGGATGGCTGTTTGGTTGGCTAGTTCAATGGTATCGTATGGGCTGGTGTCGTAGGCATTGAACCCTTTTTTTTTTAGACACGTTTACTATTACAACAGCGCATAATTTTTATATTATAATACTGATGTAAGTTTATATTATAAAGGATTTCGATCTAAAGAATATTTTTAAATTTACCTCGAATAGTATTGTGTAACAATGTATTTTTTTATATTTTATAAAAAAGCAGAGTCTTATAATAGAAAATATTATGGTAATCGTCAAATATCGCCAGAAGTTTTTTTTTTATATCTATCATTAGCATGAAACTAAAGAACTGAAGGTCATTTAATATACAAGATGTCCTTTTTTTATGTAAAACCTTGACTCTTGACTCGGTCATATAAATGGAATACATTTTATGAGATATTTTTTTTCTTTTTCACTTAGAATATTTAATATTTCTGGTTGTTTTGTACTTAAAAGTGAAAAACTGTCGGGGTCGCTATTTTAACCTTCTAAAACAGATCGCGGACATTATTAAAAGTAATCGTTTCGTTCGAGGTAAACAAATTAATTTTCATCTGATCGTAATGGAATTTCCGTATAATTGACAATTGATAGCTAGTTGTAGATTTCGGGGTAACATTTTTTGGTGAATATTATCGAGAACAATTTTTATATAATTTTTTGATTGTTTGATAATCCAGTGGACTATTGCCACACCTTGAAACTATATACCTACTGCACTGTTTAAATAACGTATTTCCAATTATTTAAAAAAATACAAACACAGAAAAGACACAAAAAAAACAATGAAACATGTTTTACTCTTCGGCACTTAAATACTCGCTAGGTACGTGTTTTATGTTATTTCGGTTTCAACGAAAGTGAAGGGTTTTGTTTAATAGGCGCTATGCTTATATTTTGTTTATTTTTTTTTTAATTGAAGGAATACGCGCAATGAAAAAATATGTTTAAAAAAAAAATAACGAAAGAATTTTTTTTTGTCTGTCTGGGAATAATTTTATTTATATTATTTATTAGAACTTGTACAAAAGGAAACTATAGTAGTTTTATTTTCAACGCGGATACATTTTAATATTTTCATAATCAGCAGGTTCATAGTGTCACCAGTTCGTTGCTTGAAAAATAAAACCGTCTTTTTTTTTATTTTATTTGTTTCTTCCTGTGGCATTTTTTATTTAGTGAGAAAAGGGTTTAATTGAAAGTCTTATTTTAGGCATCAAATGTTCAGTCGATTTTAAATAGATAATTACAGCTGGTATTCCAAATGAGATTTTTATGCGATCAAATTTTATATAAAAATGTTTGACTTTAGGCTTGCGTTAGGAACATTTAAATTTAAATTTAGTGCTCTACAACTCAGGGATGAATTATTTTAAATCACATTTTTATGCTTACAATAACAGTTTTAAATAAGCAAGCATTAAGAATTTTAAATTTTTATTTTTTATTTTAAAATTATGATAAATTATCAACAAATACTCTTTTTCAAAATAACGCACGTAATTTACTTACTGTACTGAATTTGTACTTGAGCACAGAGCGTTAAATGCGAAAAGGACCGTTTGTATACAGGGTGTCTCTTAACAAAAGATACAAACTTTTGGCGCGTATTCCTGAGGTCATTCTAAGTCGAAAACTTAATATTTTATTTAGCTTATAACCTTTCCAACGAGCCCGCAAACGTTGATATTGGTTACGTTTTGTAGAAGTTGTGAGCATTTCAGAATGTGTCCTAATCTAACTTCAAATGGCTGTAACTCCGAAAATACTCCGAATTCGGAAAAAAATTATTTAATATTTTTGACTTAGAATGACCGCAGAAACACGTTTTAGAAGTTTTTACCTTCTGTTATGAGACACTCTGTATAAAATATCGTATAAAGGTCTATTCTGTTCCGTTTTTCACAAATATACGCATAAAAATAATGATTATTAATCATCCGTGAGTTTGAAATATACAAAATTGTTTCATACCTTTCCATAATATCTAACAGATTGCATTTTTACTATTATTAAATAGTTTGCGTTCAGTAATAAACGAAAAAAAAAAAGTGTAGTAATAAATAAATATGTGTAGTTCAACATATAGTTCAGTGGCCTCTGTAGCTGTACCTGATTCTAGGCACGTATACTACCATGAACTTTACCTAACTAGAAATATTTTAAAAAGCATAAGTTGCGACTGTGCATTTAGTATTGACTTGACCGACACAGAAGAGTTTCTGAACACTAAAGAGAGTTCATTGTTATTTCTATACATATTTATAAAAGAATAAAAATAAAAATATTTAGTTTATATACATTTTGTGTTAATCACAACATTATAATTTGTAATTTTTTTTTGTCTTATTCTAAGCGGCACAAGCATACATACAAATAAAACATTCCATGCATATTACAAATTATATGATACACATTTGTACAAAAAAAAAACACGACAATCGTATGAATGGTTCAATGAACTTTTTATCTGGCGAGGCCTATAGATATTTAATTTTTCTCTGATGTAGGCACATGAAATGTACTATATAAATGTGTTATCACTTCTATTACACAATTATTATACGCAGGCAGAACTGACATAAACACATTGACAACTAAAATGCACAATACAAATGCAGCAGTGCATAGTGTCCGTGTCTTTATGGTTGTTCATAGCATGACATGACCCATGGGGATATTGTCTCATGTATCGTTTGTTCTGTGCCAACATGCATACGGTTTACTCCTTAATCGATTTGTATTAAACTGCAGTTCATGATGGTTTACAGAAAACTATAAAATATATTTATATCAAAGCAGGATGTGTGTGCGTGTGTAGTTGAATATGACTAGTCAGCTTACTACATTCATATTAAAATAAAATTGTGCTAGATAGTTGTTGGTAGTTTGTGACGAATTAGAAATTATAATCGTTTTTGCTAATGCAATTTATGTTATACCGAACCTTCTTCTCTCCTATCCCATTTACATTCTCTTATATACATCTTAACAAAAAGCCACAAAGCAATAAAAATTGCATTTTCGCTTTTCTTTTCTGTATATTTTTCTTCGTTAGTCTCTTGTCTGTTTTTTTGTTCTCTTCTCTATTTAAAAATAAAAAGAAGGTAAATAAATGTATAAATGAGCAGCATAATCCATCCAATATGTGCTGCACACATTGTATATTTTTTGGTATATAATATATATAAATCGAGATGTATGCATGCATGTCCATATGCAACCATGCTGCAATCTGCATGTTTTGTGTAGCTGGTTAAAATTTTATATGTGTGCATTTTGGTGTATATTTTAAAAATTCATTAACCCAAACACAGAGCACTCAGGCTAAAGCAACTGAGCTCAGTGCAACAAACTCTCTCTATAAGATATATATATAAATATATACATATATATGTATAATAATATGAATAATAATGTCATCGCGCGCGCGGTTAGGTCATTGCACTGCAATTTGGGAACATCAACCTTACAATTTAGGTTATTTAGTTTCATTCGCTTTGCGCACAATTTTCGTTTCATTATTTTATATAATAATATTATTATGTTATTTTCGAATAGAATACTAACATGACTGAATAATATGTAATGCTTATTGAATACATGCATGGCTTAAGAATATGACTATATATTCCTTTTCTATCTACAAATTAAATTCGTATTCTTTGTTTTTTTTCTAAAACATAATAAGCGTTTTTATTTTCATCAATTAGTTGATGACATATTATCATTTCCATCAGAAACGAGTTTAGGTTCGTTCTTATTCCATACCGAGAAAAAAAAAATTATAATTATTTCACTCGAAAAAGAAAAATTAACCAAAAAACTAAAAAAAAATGTTTTATAAGTAAAAATATTTCAATCAAATATTTGTGAATGAAGAATAAAACATAATTTTAAACAACATTTGTGTTTAGTTTTGCATACAGCCTGACATCAATACAACATCATTTATTAAAAATCGCCAAAATATAGGCAATCCATAATACAGAAAAGTAAAAAGAAAAAAAAAATGATCAGTAAACTCCATATGTTTCTCTATACCATACCATGCCCGTATACATTATTCCAACTACTACTGTTCGTTGTTTTCTCTAAATATAGTATTTACGAATTAATTTTACAATAACGAATAAGGAATATTATTTCAAAAAAGATTTGTGTAAGCTAATAGACCTATATATTGGTTGGTAGCGTAAAATAAATATGTATAATATATAAAATGAGACATGATTGTATAATATTATTATTATATTTCCCTGTTCGTATCGTTTGTAGCGTAGGTAAATATGTACTAACAACAATTTTTTGTTATATAGGCAAGCAGCACACAACACAGTATACACAACACTGCGCGTTCATTTTATATTTGATTCGAGAGTGTACACTGTACATAACATAGTTTGATATGATTGCAATGAAATTGCGCGAGGTCAAACTAGGGCAACGAACCTATTTCACATTTCATGGCGTTTTTTTTTTTTTGTTATTTGTATTACATATTTTAATAATTTATTTATTTGATTAGATTAGATTACTAGTAAAAATAGAGGACACACTATTTGTTCTACAACCAATTCATATGCTTACGGCCTACACACTCATAAATCATATAAATATTTATTTTCGGATATTTCTTTCTATTGAGTGCTCTAGTCAGTTTTATTTTTATTTTTTTTTATTATTATTATTATTTTTTTTTTTTTAAATGAAGGGAAGGCCTTATTTATAATTTTTTTTTGATTCATTGCGTTATAAAATGCGTGTGGCGATGCGTACGAATTTTCACATAAATATTAATTGTGTCATTGAGGCGAGATTGAACTGAGGATATTAAATTATTATTTTTGATTGTAATAATTGAACTATTTTTTACTTGACCATATTTCAAATTTTTTTTATGGAAATAATAAAAATAATTAGGTATATTTTAGTAATAAGAAACTCACTTTATGATAAAAAAGCTTGCATTGTTATAAATAACTTAAACAATTTTAAATTTTCAATTATTGTAATATTTGAATTAGGACATTTTGCAACCGCTGAAATTTATAGAATAAAAAAAAAGAACTATTTGTTTTCTAAACGTTTTTTTGACCGTATTATTTCCCAAAGCTGTTTTATCAATTTTTTTCTTCTTTTAATTCAGATCTGCAAAGTGTATTTTTCTTGTAACAGTTAATTTATTCCTATCTTGTCAAAATCACAATTCTAATTCAATGACAAGATCCATGACATCAATTAAACCAATTCAAAAAAAAAAAAAACTAAGATATATAAGTATGTATTTTATTTATTTGCATCAGAATAAGGAGTTTTTTTTTTTTTAAATTGGTTTAATTGATAAATTACTGATGTAGTTTCCCACATTATAAATGTGTTAGATGATGACAATTTTAAGTAAATAATTTTAATTGTGAAAGCAAATTATGATATAAAGTAATTATTTCGCTTTCTACATCATTGTTTCCGGTCGAATTATTTATTAATTATTTTCGATTTTCATTTAAAACTAGCCTCTATACCTATGTATAGAATATAATTAGGTACATAAAATTTAATTAAAATTTCAATTACAAAAACTTTTTTATTTATGTTATTTTATATAATTATATCATTATAATTTATAAAAAAAGAACAACAAAATTAAAAGTGTCCGAATAAAATTTTGTGATCTAACCTGAGTGCACATCGTCCATTTATAATTATCATAGTAGTCATCTATAGTTCCATATTTATGTTCATTTTACGTATGGCATATTAATAGAAAATATAACACGAAAATAATTGTATGTAAAATACCTTATTTACTAACTAAATATTTTTTAATGGAAAACTATTTCCTATTCAACAAATCTTTATAATATTTTATAGCAGTCATTGCACTCAGCGGTACTTTCAATTGTTAAGTTCAAATAATAATTGAGTTGAATAGACTTGTTTTGTTGCGCCTGGTGATGTTTGTGATATTTCGTTTGACTATATAACAAAAGTATATAAGTAATGTGTGATGTTGTACAAAAAGCGAAGAAAATTTTCTGTATTCGAATCACAGTAGAGAAATACGCACACTGAAAGATTTTTTTTAAATATATTTATATATATATATGCATTATGTTGTTGATCAGTCGGTATGCATACCTGCACGGTACACGAAATAAACAAAAGAAAATAAATTAAAATAATTAGCTAAATAATATCAAATTCTAGAAAATTCTATAGAAACAAGAATCAAATGACTTAACCATACGCATAAAATTCTAGAATATTTTATCAGATTTGTTTGTATTTATTTACTATTTTACTATAAGATAAAATCCACGCACACAGATCCAATACAAAAATACGACATACATTTATAAAAAAAGTAAATAAATAAATAAAATAAAATATCATAAAATAAAAAAAAAAATCATACTAGAATATGTTCTGAGTGAGCTGCGGGTATTTTGAAATATGCGAATGGTGATGAAAAAGAGTGACGCAAAAAGTCAATGACATTTTCGATATTAATATGAATGCTCTACTCTCTGCGTACCTATCTACCAATCTTACCTAGCAATCAACCAACCAAACCAAACCAATTATACATCATATACACAGTAAGCTATGCAAGCACACACGTCGTTGTCGTGTCGTAAAAATCTTCTATATACTTTTTATACCCGTCTTTCTTATTTACCTAACACAATTTACGTATCCGCGCGTAGCTTTGTATAAATGTAAGACTGTAGGTATTGTATTTATATACTTTGGATCTTTTGTACTTGATGGCTTTGACTATATAAGAAAAATTATGCATTTTCGTTACGTTACGTCACGTCACGGAAATTTTGCGTTGCATAATAATAAATAATCGTATGTTTTTTTTTTTTTTTTACTTCGTCTTGTTCTTTTTATTATCATTAAGTGGGTATATTATTATTATTTTGTTGAAGCGTGTTTCAATTTTTAGAATAATATTACAACATGCTGAAAAGATGTACAATTGTATATTACACCAGAACAAATAAGTTAGCTAATAAGTAAGAATTCTGCTGAAAATAGTATTATCGTAAAAATGCTAGATACGTACGTATTATATAGTAAATTATTAGAATATGCTATAAAAAGCAGTGTGCATAATCATTGTCGTGCACGGTGCACGTATCTTCAATAGTATTTATTACTGTGATAATTGAATAGAAATTATATATGAACTGTGAATAAGCTCAGCTTGGATTCGACCAATGTACTGGATACAGCTAAAAGGGCACATTCGCGAAGCAATAAACTCAAAATTCAGCATAGTTAAACATAATTGCATATAATACCATGTAGGAAATAGTTATATATACTTATTCGTAATTTGTTTGGGTTAAAATAATTGAGGTAAAGTTGATATAGCTTATACATATTAAAGTTCATGAATCATGAGATAGCTTTAGTTATAGCTTGACTTGATTTAAGAGTTTCATCTGAAAGATTTTTTTTAAATTCTAATAAAAGCCCTTCCAATTTAATACATTACATTACACTTGTGCACTGTGCAAAACATCATACAGTCTATTTCAATCAAACTGTTCTATTTTTATACAAGATTTTTGAAATTCCTAGAAATTAGAAAGAAAAAAAAGATTCGTTTATCTCAAATGATAAACAATGTTTCTGGTGTTATAACATGCATGATTCAATTATGTTATTTTGGCCAACAATATATTTTATCAATATTTACTTTTCTTCTAAGTCGTAAAAAAAAATAAGTAATTAAAAATACTACAATCACAGATATTCAAGTTGAGGACCACGTTTTTCTATGGTACTTAAAACAGTTTTGCTATGTACCTTTTGTTTAATAAGTTTGCTAATTTTCACTGCTATGTTTTAGCACTTATCTTGCTTGGCCTATTGGATAATATGTACCCAAAAATTATTCCACACACAAAGTAAATTATATGAAAAACAAACAAGTTAAAATTAACACAGCAAAAAAAAAAAATAAAAAATAAAAAATAAAGCAAACTATTACGTTAAGTGAGTCAAGTATTAGAATTTTATTCTTTTTCAAACCAACAAATTAGCAAACTATTTAAATATTTCTATTTCCACGAAATTTGTTTACGTCAATATTCTTGTTATTTGATGTGAGTAACTGATATAAATATAAATTTAAAAAAGAAAAAGAAAAGAATATTATTATATATATGTATAATATATGTACATGTAGTACATGCAACAACGCATATATTGTGATTGCCTCTGTGCGGTCAGCTAAATTATAATTAAATAAAAATTTGAAAAAAATGTAAAATACTAAAATAATTGCGAGCACATTCACCTCATTCGATTCGTTCAAAATATAGTAATAACAATAATAATTATTATACATAATAATAAAAATAAAATGTTAGTCAGTTGCATTTTGTGTGCCATAGAAACGTCAGTGTATAAATATGAATTGCCTTCTTCTGTGCACTATATTTAACCATTTTCCATACTTAAGAATTTGAAATGCATTTTGTATAAATTGGCTTCAGTAGCTCGCTGTTTAAACTATTTTTTCTTTTTTTTTTTGGTTTTATTATGAGGTCAATGCATTCACTTCATAATAAATATTATACAATATTTAACTGAGGTAATATCCATAAGGTTGATTACTTTATAAATAGAGAAATGACGTATGTCAGTTAAAGTGAACCGAATGAATTATTAGTTAATGGTTATATGATATTAAATTATTCAAAATGAATTTTTAAACAAATAATTCCATTATTTAGAAACTGTGAAATATCAGTGTATTCCCCTAGTATGACTATGATTATTAAAAATAGAAATAAAGTCACTAGGGTAAAATATGTTAAGCATTAAGATCATTACGTCAACCCCAATAGAGTAAATTTGCTAAATAATTAATTACTATGAGTTATTCATCATATTATTCAGTCAGATATCTCTATTAGATAATTTGTAATGTTAATTAAATGGTTCTGTCACACCTTATGTCACTAGACAAATATGTTAACGATACCAATTCATTCTATGGAAAGTTTAAAGAAAATCTGTGCAATATATATGAAAACAAAACAAAAAAAAACTATTATGTCTAATTTGTAATGCGTGTGTTGTGCATTTCATTCTAGCCTAATTTCAAATGCATGCATGAATGAACAGCTCTAAAAAAAAAAAAAAACGCTTAACACATGCTATTATTATTCACTTTTATTTTATTTTTATTACAAAATCATGTGTCCGAAAAAAAGCGCACCAAATATTTTTATATATACGAAAATTGGAACATGGTTTTTATGTTGGACTGAACTCAAAACAAAAGGTCATTGATCGAATTTCTTTTCTATTCATAATATTGTTAAATGATACACACTGTAAATACAAACAACCATTTTGTATTACATTCAAGTCAAATACAATCATAAAATATAATATTTGCGCGTATTATACAATTTTGGTATCTGAACGTTGGCTGTATGCTGCATCATTTTTAAGTTTATTTCATTTTTTTTTTCTGTTGAAGGTATTGCCCTTTTTGTAATTAGAAATAAAATTGAATCTGGGAACGATAGCGATTATTTGGCTTATATTCTCACATGAATGGGTCACGTGATATTGCTTAATGTATAAATAGTAATTTATGCAAAAATTCAGGTCAAAATACAAACAACCAAATGTGTTTTATGTCAAATATGATTATTTTAGAATATTATAAACATTTGGAGAAAAAAAATCCCCTTTTTAAAATTTTTCAATTTTAAAAATTATAATCGGTCACATGAATTTCTTTGAATACTTATCGCATGTTCAGAATAGAGATTTATTTGAAAAATTACGATGCAATTTAAGCAATTTATCTCCTTGAAATGAAATTTATAATAAGTGAATTTACTCTTAGACCTGAAGACCTGAAGACCTTTTCAACTATATTTATATAGTCAATAATTATAGTTATTTCATTTCTTTTACTTTTTTTTTTCGTGTTAAAATACAAAATGTGAGCACATTTTATTGCGTTAATATTCACGTACGTGCGTACAAATGTGATACATGCATAATATTTTGTACCATTGCACGTACAATATTTGAACATTCTCCATGCGCGATTTCGTTGAACGTATAAGTATATCCGATGATATTATATAAAAAAAAAAAAAGTATATAAGTAATAAGTGAGTTGAATTTCATATGAAATCTTTGATGATGAATTCGAAAAGTTCACTGAACTGAGCTGTAATAGTTGATTGTTATTTGTATTTTTTTTTCTTTTCACCTTCTTTTCTCTGCCTTTCATATAATAACTAATATATATGTATATACATTATAATACATAAGTCTATAATATTACCTATATATTATTTACACGCGTCAACAACAACAACAACAAAACAATAACAAAACAATAACAAAACCAAAATAAAATACCTTTTATAGGTAAATAATTGAGCGAACAAGCAAAATGTAATAATAAAGTGGTTTGTTGTGCGTTGTATTTGTATAGTAAATTTCCGAAAAATGGGTGAAAATAAAATAAAAATATAATAATAAATACCTAAAACATAAATAATAATAAATAAACAGCAAACGCAATCTAGGTAAAAACAAAGTATGGAACACAGGAAAGTATTAAGTGGTAAATAAAGGGGGGAAAAAAGAAGATAAATAAGAACAAGAATAATAAAAAAAAAAAAGAAAAAAAACCAAAAAAGAAGAAGAAGTTATGTTTCGTTCTTATAGGTATTATGAATTCAGAATTTCTACGAAAAATAAAGAAGAAAAAAAAAATGTTAGGTGTTTGTTGAACTGGTTAGCTTTTGTATTGTAGTTGTTTTTGTTTGAGTCAGCGTAAAATTTGTTTACTTATACCTAATAATTTCTGCTCGCGTGTCGTTGACTTTTACAAATTATTTATTATTTATTATTTTCTTTCTACATCTTATTCTTCATCTACCTCATAACAAGTATTATAACCAAAGTATTTGTACATTTTAATGTGTGTCCACTTTTAAATAAAAAGTTTTATAATTTTCTTTTCCATGATCATTGGATGTTGCTGAAGTTTGATTGAATTTGAATTGTTGTAAATCTTTTAAGTATTACTCTTCTTCTTATTTTCTTTTTATAAAAATAACAAAAGAAAATATTTAATGTTACAAAGCACCAGTTCTAATTCAATATGATAACAATATGAAAATGTTAAGAGAAAAAAAAATTGAATAATTCTAACCAATATAAAAGCTTAATAAATTTAAAAAAATCATAAATATTTTCATAAAATATTAATATATTTTCATTGCATTCGTTCTCCTGCATATAATGAAAATTTTATTTTTCTCTTTTGTTTGCTGTCAGAAAATTTACGGAATATCCAAATCTTGCTATATCGCAAAAATTCTGCGATAATCTAATATTTATGCAATTTCTCAGAAAACTTTTAGCGAAACAATGACTTTAATAAAATAAGATAATCATATAATGATGATATCATTTACTCCAACAACATAATCATTATGATTATGATGATGATGATGATGATGATGATGATGGTGATGGTGATGGTGATGATGATGTAGTGCGCTGAACTTATATATAGCTATTAAGTAAATCTTATATTGCTCAAGCTCAAGCTCATTGTAAGTATATATGCGTTTATAATAATATCTACATTTATTATTGAATAATATTTATATGAAACCACAACATAAATAACATAACTGTTTTATTTTGGTTTGGAATTTCCGGGCATATGTTCTTCAATCGTAATCATTTTTATTATTTTAACAGCTGATGATAATGGTGTAGCTTGAAAATATATTTTATTTTTTTATTTTTATTTTTATTTTATCCATTGAATCATTGAATCCAAGTATACTTATTGAAAGAAAAGAAAAAAAAAAAATGTTGCCAATGACAGAAATTTTATATGAATCATATTCATTCTTTACTTAGAATTTTGTATGTTATGAGTAATATATTCAAAATAAACCGTCTTATCGTCAGATATATATAAATAACATAAAATATAGTTGCCATTTATACGCGTTGATGGTTTCAACGAATTAGAATAGAATAAAAATATGCAGAATAATCATGTGTCATTCATGCCAATTAGAAATTTTATATATTTGTTTGAGAACGAACTTCTATTAGCCTATATTTGGATAAATGTTTGAACAATAATTTGATAGTCGCGTAGCATTATTCATAGTTACTTTGAATGACGCATTCATGCTATGTTTACCTTTTTCAGTAGAGCATCCATATTATAATTTATAGTTTTTGGAATGAGTTTAACTATATTTCAGGAATCTACTATTAGAATGAATATTAATTTTGATAAAACATTTAACAATTCGAATATCTCTAATTTAATCAGTATTAAGAAGTTCAGCATTTTCTTCGATAGAAGTTTATTGACCCACTCAAATATTTAATTTATCTCTTATTTTTAAAGTTGATTTCTGTAAAATGATAATAAAAACCAATGAAAACACTGAAAAATATTTAAAAAAAAGAAAAAAAAGAAAAACCCAAAAAACCTGAAAGAATCATGATTCACTCTCCACACACCAGCCACATAAAACATATTTCCTACCAGCGTCATTGCTTTCCATTGTTTTCTATATGAAATGTCCATCTATATAATATACCTTTGAAGATATTTTGATATTAAACTCATGTTAACTCAAACAACAACAAAATAAAAGAAAAACAGAAAATACTATATGCAATTCAAAGTTTATTGACTTTTTCAGTACTTCAATGCAATATTTTCTTCTTAAATATTCGCTAAACGTAATATATTGTCCATTTACATAAAATATCTACTGAATCATCTAATTATCATTTTCAATTTGGATTTGGTTTAGTTTAGGTCAACAACTTTTTCATCAAATGGAAAAAAAATTATTAATAAATTTGTCTTGTCGTACCTAAAAATAGACAGAGTTTAATAAAATTAATAAATAATATTTCGCAAACACGAACATTCCATCTCACATACAATAATTGTCAATCCCTGATTTACATAAAATAACCGCTTTAATATTAGTTCGTTATCATAATTCTTTATAGCAAAATCCGATATTTATTAATAATAAATAAATTATTTAATTGCTATTTGATGAAAAATATGAACTATTAAAAGACATAACCCGGGTACATATTGTAGATATACTGAATGATTGCATTTCATTGGAATATAACTAACTAATTAATTAAAATATCAGTAATTCATGTTTTAAAATTAACATATCCATCATCCAGTCACAACCCCCCATTCAGTAAAACTAGCTTCAACCCAGTAATGCATATTAGCAAAAATCATAAACCAAATGCAATGAACTTTACAACGTGCACCACTTATAAAACTTTATATATGGAATGGATATATGATTTGGTAATGGTGTGCGACTATGTGGCTGATGTGTATATGTATTAGTGATATGCTTGCACTGTCTGTACCTACATATTAGAGGTTCTGTACACGTCTTATTTTATTATATAGAACAGAGAATATAATATGAAAGTTCGTTGCCCTCGTCCCGGAAATCACAAATGACGTCATTTATGTTTGTTATATAACGAAAATGTATATAGAAATATTGTTATAAAATGTTGGTTGCTCTTATAGCTTATTTTCTAGGTAGAAGTGGTTGATAAAGTGTGTTGCTGTAGGGTCGAAATGAGGTCAATCGCGTGGCTAGGGTATTATATTCTTTTCTTTCATACCGTCAATTATATAGTTTCCATAGTAGCGTTCATTTCAACTAAAACTATATACGATCTCCAAACGCTTTTCTGCCTATATATTTATTACTCAGTTACTTTTCTGTCACACAATTTTCTGTTTTTCTTTGTTTTTCTTTTTTAATATTTTAAAATATGCAATTAAAAAGAAAAATTAAATCGTTTAAAGAATGGGACATAATGTATGCGCCTTCGCCTTTTTACGGAGCTATTACTGTTTTCTAAATGTTGTGTTTGCCGATGGTTTAGAGGCTCACAGCGCTTTTCATGAAAAATATTACTCCATCATTGTAACATCATAATAAATTCTAAAACGTTTGATGGGATCGTTTTTGTGTATATTTGATTATATCATTTCTAGAGTATTTATCATTTTGAGAAACAGCTAGGAAAGAAAGAAAAAAAAAAATTGAAAAATTGAAAAACAGAAGAAAAATGTGAATACGTGACTACATGCCCGTACAGTAAGCATAACGCATAACAACAGTTACGTCACAGCTAAGCAATAAATATTCAAGCAAGAGCCAAGAGGTTTTTGGTTATTTGTTTATCTAAATAATTTTTATTTTATTTTATTTTATTTTTTTGGTTTTCAATCATTTCTAAATATGTTTTTTCTTTGCAAAAAAAAAACCAATGTTGTAATTGATGATAAAATAAAACACATGAAATGACACACGTTTGTTAAAATTGAAGAACGACAAGAGAAATAAAATCCACAACACAACAGAAGAAAAAACGTTATTGTCATATTTCAATATAGGAACATTTTATTAAGTATTTGTTTTGCATTTTGCAATTTTATTAAATTCACAGTTACTGTAATTTAAATGTCGTGTGCGTCATATTTTTTTTATTTTTATTATTTGTTGGTCGTTTATTTATAAAGTCACGTTGTAGCGTTGAGCTTGAGTACATAACTCAATATTGTTATTGGAACATAAGTAATATTAATATTTAATAATGATAACAACTAAAATGAATAAAGAAAAAAAAAAGCATAAATAATTTGCTTGACCATTTTTAGCGTTGGTGTTAACAATAGGTAAAGCCATGAGTTCAACGAACGGCCCGTGCAAAAAATTTCAATGCTGTGTCGGACTGTTGTTATAATTTTACACATGCCTCGTTATGTACCTACCTATATTGACAATTTGTGTATTCAGAATAAACATAGTTCTTTTTGCACTTATAACTTATAACGCATAAAGGGCATTTAACTTTACCTACACGTGCATAAATTGCACATAAATTATATTTATTGACAGCAAGGGGCAGACAGAGTTAATCAGCAAATTATTAACCATAACAAGTTAACACGTTTTCACATTGGATTACAAAATGTTTGAATTTTTTTATGAAAAATTAGGATAAGAGTCATATCTATTTCGATATAATTATGTTACTTGGCTCCTAACGTAAAATATTGTTTAGTAATTCTATTACCGATTTCATTTAAATAAAATGTAATTCTGCGAAAGATTTTGCATTATCTTTTGCTAACATTCAATGACCGCTTAATGCATAGGTACCTGCGTTACTGTAACTAAACAAACTGCAAAATCAAATGAAATTTATACCGTTATATGTTTTTTTTTTTTTTTTATATAAAATAAAAAGATAAAAAAGTAAAAAAAAAAAATTAACATTACAAGAGAAACAACAAACAGGCAAAATAAAATAAAAGAAGAGTCGTGAACTTTGTTCAAAAGTATGGATCTTGCAAACATTTTTCTATTTTTCTTTCTAGTGGCAATACCGCAATTGATGACCGCAGTGCATATCGCAGTCTCCTTCACTTTATTCGTTATTAATTTAACAATTTCTATATATATTATTATTGTTGTGTCATTGAACTCAAAACCTACACAACATCTTTATAATGCTCGAAATTTTATTCCTTTGGTCTAAGCTTTCTTTTCTTTTTGGTTTAGGTTTGTTGGTTATGTGTATTAATGTTATTGCATTACGATGTACACAAAAATTTAATGAAAAATTGTAATGTTGCAACTGATTTTTTTTTTTCATTGGGATTTTTTTTTGGAAGTCTGCCGTCTTTCATTTTATTTTTATTAAAAAGTTCGTCATACAATAATAATTTACCTATCAATTCAAATAAATTGCCGCTTCACATTCGTGCATCTAACTACTAAACCTATTTAATGTAAATTTTTATTTATATTGTATATCCATTATCCATACGATAATTTAATATTTGTCTGTTTTTTTTTTGTGAAAAGATAGAGGCTAAATAGAAATGTATATAAATATATCCGAGAAATAAAGATCTCTAATAAATTTATTATAAAATTTTATTGTGCAACAACGAAAAATGTGAAAGTAGTAATAATAATAATACCGACCAACCGACCAATCTATATATTCAGTTCAATGAACTGTTGATAGAGAGACTATGAACTGTTTAGTTACTTTTTGTTAGGTATGAAAATGTTGATATTTTGTGCTATATATGGTGCGGGCTATGCCCATAAATAATAATGGCTGTACGGTGTAGCCAATACGCAATATTTCAAACACGTACAACCATATACGAAATATTAGGCAAATTTCTTTTAACTAATTTTTTTATTTTATTTATTTTTTTTTTTTTTTTAAATATGAATCCGCATTGTCGACATCGTCATAGGTACTTTCGAACAAAACATATTGCAAAACTGTATCATTAATAGTTATTTTTTATTTTATATTTTTGTAGTTTATAATTTTTTCGTCTGTTTAAAAAAAAAGAAAAGATTATTATATAAATCTCATGCCATAATAATTTGAATAATTTCTAAGAGAAATATATATGAATCGCTCAAAAAAGTATTATGTGTGCAATTTTATTTGTCGGACATAATAAAAAGAAATGATCAATTTCTATTTCCATTTCAAATTAGTTTGATTGAATTTCAAGCCAATCAACTAAGGAAAATAAAATAAATAAGCAAACAATATGAAACAAAAACAAAAAAGCCATAAATATGTTTTTCGTTGTTTTTTGAAACATGACTTGAAAAAAAAAAAAATCACGTAAACATTTCGAAATACCTACCTATAATTAAAACAAAAAATAATTCCTTAGTTTTCTGCAAAATAAGTGTTTTTTTTTATTTTTTATTAAATACACGAGCGCACACGCTTCGGGTACAATTGAAAGCATTTTACATTTTAAAAATGATTAGTAATTTATGAAAATCAAAGCAAAACACCATTTACTATAAAATCGTCATTTTCGTTTATAGAGTAAATGAAAATAATAATAACTAAACTAATAATTAATTTAATAATGAATTTAAATCGTATTTTACGTGCGCTTATTGGTATATGTATGTATGTACCTAGATTGTTTTGCTGCACATTTATTTAGATACAATGAACATAAAAAGCCAACGAATACCTCCATCCAATTATAAATATTGTATTTTAAATGTAGTAAGCAATAAGTAATAATGATATGAAATTGTTGTGTAACACAAGACATTTTTATTTCATTTATATTTATTTACATTTATTATTTTATTTTTATTTTATTTTTTTTCTGTACTTCATTTATGTTCGTTCATGTTGTGCAATAATTAGTCAAAGTTGTGTGCTTTTTTTTTTCTTTGCTTTTTCTCTTTTATATTAAATTTTTTTTAATTACATTGACATGTAACATGAAAACGTAATGCAATAATTATAATAGTTGTAACGCGCGTGATAATAATTATTAATGGTTTTTTCATTTCTTATTATTAATATTTTACGATTTTCTTCTTCTTCAACTTACTTAAAATTAATTGTTTTATAGTTGGGCGAAAAGATTAAAACTAAAATAACAAAAAAATCAAATAAAAACAAAAATAGAAAAAGAAAAGAAAATGTGTTGTCTTGTGAGATTGCATTTTAGAGGGATCGCGAACACTTAATTACATTATACGGAAATAAAATTATGACAATTTTTGAGTGCTATTGATTTTAAATTCTTTTATATATCATACCTTGGATTTAATAAAATAAATGTAAATAAAGTGCATAAAACAAGTAGAAATTTGAAGGATTTTTCGTGTTATTGAAAGGTATGTGAATGACTCTTATTTCGGCATATATCACCACTGTTCTTCCCTGATCACGATATTTTAATATTAACATACATTATTTTATTTGTCGCTTTCAAGAAAACGAAAAATATACATATACCTATTAAAGTTCATCTCCCAGAGATTTTGGATCCAAGTAGAAATGCTTAAAAAATTAGCTATAATTCTGTTTATTTCTTGATATCTTATAACTATCCAACAAACATAATCAGATAGATATGATACCTAATTAAAATTTTAATGTTGAAAGTGGAAGGAATTCTGAACGTTTTTTTAAAAAAAAAAAACCTTAGAATTTATAAGCTTGCCCAAGCTTGCTCATTCATCCCTTTACATTTCCTCAAATTACTTGAAATATTTTAAAAGTTCAAACATAAATTAAAAATGTTTAAAAACTTATTTTCTATGACTTTTTAACAGTGTAATATTGTTTTGTGTACTATTTTCATAATATATAGTTGAGTATATAGTTGCGCGTTCAATGCCCGCACCATTTTATTTATTTTATTTTGTTGTTCGTTGTTCCTTTTTTTTTTGTTTTTAAATAATATCTAATATTGTGATTTGCAAGCGTTATTTTAATAATTGGTACACCGCATAACATAGGGTACCAAATACGAAAATGTTCATATACAATCAAACAATTAGCTGAGGCACACGACTATTTATTCTAGCAACAGCAGCAATATTTATTATATATTATAATATATTGAGGTATATGAATGTATATGGAACCTATGTAAATCTTGATAATATTTAGTTGTTGGTTTTGTTTGTTTGTTTGTTTGTTTTTTTTTTTTTTTGTAATATGAAAACTAAAACTGTATAATAGAACATAGAGAACGATGTGATATAAAATTATGTGGATGTGTGCGTATGTACATAAAACGTACTACACTTCGGAATGACTTGTGTTCCAAATAAAAACGTTGCAGCACGTTCATTCACCTCACCAATACAATGACAGAATTATATAGGTTAAGAAAAGTATTGTGCAAAAATTGAGCGCGCACTGAGCTAGCATGCTATTCACAACACATTTAAACAAAATGGTTCATGTACACAAATTTACCCAGAGTGTGTTGCTCTTATTATTTTAAAACATTATTTCATAAAATAAAAAAATAAGTATATGAAGTAAAAATCGCGCAATTTTTTTTATTTTTAAATTTTTCTTATTTTTTAATTTTTATTTTTTTGTTTTTTTGTTTTTGACATTTATAATTGAGTTTTAGTATCTTATTTGAGTTAACTATAACTAAATTTTATGTTTCTTTATATAAATCTGTGGCATCTTTTGATGATAGCATAGTTAAATAATAGGGTGTACATATACGATATTTAAATTATATAAAGCTTCCCTGGATTACGAAATAATATTTATTTTCCATTAAAGTTGCTAGGCTTTGACAGCACACCAAACAAAAAAAAAAGATAAACAAAAAATACATCACAAATATAAATTTCATTTGATATCCAAACATTTTTCCTGTATATTTGATACACTTTGTACAGTAGGTACTTGAATCCTGTATCTAGGCTTTGAAAGGATATTTATAAAATACATAATATATTAAATAATGATTGTGGATGGGGAGTAGGTTCAGAAGGGGACAAATGATTGATGGTGTAAAATGAAATGGGGATAAAATGTAGGTCATTGAACTTATTTGACTCTCTCTCAATTTCTATAGAATTGTACAGTGTACACCCACATACGAGATCAGGGCACGTGTTTTAAAATTTTAGAAGGTGGTTGGTTGTTACAGTTAGTAGGTGGTTTTCATTTTGTATCAATGTAAATGTTTTGATTTATATAAGTTGGTAGAAATTTTTTAGGAAAGAGATAATGATGGAATGGAAATGAGAAATAAATTATAGGGTTTGTGGATGGGAGTAAATGGTTTAGTAAATGAAAATGTTTTAACAAAAATATTTTAAATTAAAACTCATTTATTTTCAATGGAAATGGAAATCTAAATGTTTGATTAAGCATCAAATGAAATTATGCCAATTATTTCCAAAGCTATATGTGCTTGTGTTGATAAATATAAATGAAAATTAATGCTTCTTGATTTACTCAAAAAAATAATTCAATAAAATATGATTTTTTTTTAATTTTTAAAAACATTAAGAGAATTATAAGAATTATGGATTAAGTAAGTAACTATAATTCAATTACATATTGATTTTTTTTTCTTTTTCGTAGAATTTTCTATGTGTCCGAAATAAATATATTTACTTATTTAATTATTTATAAACGCCCAACCCAATATAGTACCCAGACTATTGAAAAAAAAAAAAAAGAAAATGAAAAAATCTTCTACATTTTTCTATTTTCTTCTAAAAATGACTAACTCCAAAAAAACCCTCAAATATAAAATTGAACTAAATCTCCCGCGCGCGCGACAATTCCCTCTCACTTTTCTAATAAGTAGCAGCAACATAATATTTATATATACACATTCGGTTCAGAATCACAATATATAAGGTAGCTGACCTGAAACTGGGCCGCGAGACACCAACACAATTACATTTGCCGAGGGCATACATAATACACATACAAATAGAAAATTAAACACATACACAATTGCATAACACTTTTTTCTTCTTCTTCTTCTTTTTTATTATTTTATATGTTTTACGATCGTACCTAATACTCGTTTTCGTATAACGAGCTTTGGATACCTACATAACAAACAAAAAACTAGAAAACAAAAAAAAAAAAAGATTTGCAATCGACAATGACTCTCGGTCGTTGAACTGACTACTGCCAGAGATTGTGTGTGCAATGGTACACTGTTAATTATAAATTTAATAAGGACTGATGCAAAACCACCGTATATTCCTTTAATAAGTTTTTCGAAAACGGATTGCTTGGTATCCTTTCATTCAGAGTAATTCGTTTTTGTGTCGAATATCTGAAACAAAAAAATAATATCGGGTATTTCCTTTGGTACTCATTGAACCATTCCCTCACTATGCTATTCACCTTTCAAGCACCATATCTTCAAAAATTCCAAAATTAAATTCGGTTACATAACATTTTTCAGTGTAACTACTTCAATTTTAAATATTATATTGAGAATTGCTTCATAATATGAACTGAAGCTGCAGCCTTGCGATATTCAACCAGTATAGCGAGTTGTTTTTTATGTGTGTGCTATGCATGCATATTTGCGCCATTGATCAGTATAGCTGTATTTGTGTGTGAACGAACGAATGTCTTATATACTATTATTATTATTATTGCGATTACAATCGCTCGAATCCAAATAGTAGTACGTACGTATGTTCGAACAAACGACTAACTTAAAACATTATTCGTAAATGAACCGTTGTAGAGCGCGTACACAAAATAATTTTCAAACAGTTCGTTGTTCATTTATACAGAAATATTTAAAATTATAATTTTGCACAGAGTTTAGCTTTGAAGCATTTGTGATTTTTAATTAACAAAAAAAAAAAAATTAAATTATTTAGGAAATAAATAAAGTTTCTATCGGAAAATAAAAAAGTGTCAAGTGGGTGGACGTGTGAGTGATTGTGATAATTGAAAGAAAATCGAAAAAGATAAAGGAAAATTATAGAAAAGTGTGATTTTTGTTTTAAACACAATATTATTTAAAACAAAGAATTAGTGCAATATTCAAAGCAAATTTTTAATTAATGCGCTTTATGTGTTCCAGCAATTAAAATATATGTTTGTTTGTTTTTTTTTTAATTGTTATATTTTAAAGCGCTAACTAGTTACCAAATGATATTAGTTAAATGAACAAATCGGTTCCTCAATAAAAAAAAATTTGATTCTGGAAAAAAGAAAATAAAAATAATTTATCAAATTTTTTTTAAGAAACGTGATAAAAATATATATTATGAATATGGGTTGTGCAATGCAAGAACATCAACCACCACAACAACAAAATCAGCAACAACAACAAAATCATCCGATCACTATAAAGCCCAACGATGTGATCGATATGTCTGATTATTTAATGTGCTCTCGCCGTCGGGCAAAAGATACTCCTCAAAGTCATTGTAAAATTAGTCAACTAAAGGAGTCGCATAGTGCTTTAGTGAAAATATTAGAATCGGCACCAATAAAAAAAACTAATCAAACAACAACATCATCAACACCACCACCATCAACATCACTACTTCAGGAGTCATCACAGCAACATTCAAATGATAATACTAATTGTGCATTAGATCAGTCAACACAACATAATAATAATTTTAATTATAATCAATATCACCATCATCATCATCATCGCAAACGCAATAAACATTTAGTCGAAAAAAATTGTGATAATTTCGATAAAAGTAGTGAAGAAGATGAAGAAATTGGATGTAATAGTAATAGCAGTGCCAGTAGTAATGCTAGTGAAGCAGAATTAATATGTCCATGGAAGAAGACACGAATTGCTAGAGAATGGCGTCAACAAAATAAGTTAGATGAAGCAACAGCAGCCAATTTAAGAAAAAGCACACAACCAATAAAACTATTAGAAAAATCTCAACAGATTTTGGGTGACAATGATGATGATGATGACGATAGTTCATGTGATTGCTATAATACCTGGAGACGTTCTAGTTTAGACAGCAATGATAGTATACAAAATGATTCAGGATGTGATAGTGATTGTCCAGAAAATATAACAGAACTTTGCAAGAAATTCGACGAAAATCTCTCCGAACAAGATGTAATTATAATATTTATATATTTCAGTTTTTATGGCATTTGTATAATATTTTTAGAGTTTGCATAGCATAGTAATGAGAGCAAAGCACAAAATTTTGTTGAAAATAACAAAATGTTTAAAAATATTTATGCACGCGCGATTACATGTTAGTTTCGAAATGAAAGTATTTTTTTATTTTTTTTATTTTTTACTTATTTGCGAAATCGGGCACTATGCCTTCGCATTACAATTACAGAGTACATATTTGAAGTGGTAATAGTACGTATTACGATTAGATGATGTAACATACATATATCGCGTAAACGTTATTCTGTCATTCACTCTCTGTACTAATATGTGATATTTGTTTGTAATTATAATTATGCACTCAGCGAGATGCATATGGAAAACTTATGAATGATTAATGAAAAATATGTTTAAAATTGTGCAAACTGATATCTAGGGCCCAATGAAACAATTTAAACTTATGAATACCTTAAACTAATGATCATAAATATATAAAAAAAAAACATATATTTTTAGTTTTTTCATAATGACCTAATGACTTAAACACATAATCTTCAGGTCATTGAACTCTCAACATATACTGTATTCTTAGCATAGCATTTTTACAATTATATATTTATTAATTTTTATACTTTTATTTAAATTACAGGGTTTCTTCAGACGATCCATCCAACAAAAAATCCAGTATCGTCCGTGCACTAAAAATCAACAATGTAGCATATTACGAATAAATCGTAACCGTTGTCAGTATTGTAGACTGAAGAAATGTATCGCAGTTGGTATGAGCCGAGATGGTAAGTAAATAAAATATCTGTTATTTTTTAAATTAAGGAAATTATGAATATACATATTCAAATTAGCAAGGGGACATTAAGACGTTAGAGAAAAAAAAAAGAAATTCAATTGAATTGAATTGAACCTAATGGAATTTCTGTTACGAAATTAGATTAAATAAAAAAAAATATTAAACGTAATTTAACCAAATTTAACCTATAAAAGTTATTATAAATACAAATTATTTAAAATTTATTACAACAAAATTTTAATCGAATAATTTATTCTCCATCATTTTCATTGAAAATATTGTAGTGTATAATTCATACCTATATTATACCTACCTACCAAAAGTCTCCGAGCGTGCGCAATAGAAAGTGATATTTTTTTTTATTATTATTATTTTTATTTTTCATTTGGCTTCAATAAAGTAAGTTCGTTGACCGACTAACTAGGTCATAATCAGTTTGAACTCTATTCAGGCCAGCGCCAATGTAACTTAACTATTTTATTTTGAGCGAACGTTTATTGCTGTGTGTATTTGACTATGCATTATTATTTTCTATATATATATATATATATATTTTATAACAAAAATAAATTTCGTTGTGTATGTAAACAGAAACATATACACGCATTATAAATTCATATGAAATATTAATAAGACATTTTTTGTTTTTTCAATACACACAAAAAATTATGGTATAGTTTTAAAATTCAATTCAATTTTTTTGGGTACCTATATCGCCGCACTCTGCTTTATATCGAAAACATTTTATTAATACGAATATTATGAATAATTTATAATATTTTATTAAATAATAGGCATCGACGTGCAAAGCCGCCACTCACTAAAAATAAAAAATTAGTTGTTTTCTCATTTTTTTTTTTTAGGTATTGTAAATAATTTTGTAGAAACGATATCGTAGCCGAAACATTTGTTATAGGTATTCGAAATGTGTGTTAGTATTTAGAGGGTTATGCAACGCGCAACTATTATTAATATTACACACAATACACAATACACAACGCCATTAATGTAATATTGTGGATTAGGTACTAAGACGATGGATATTTATTTATTTATATTAAAATGCATGTCATGAAACAGGTAACATCGAAATTAATTTTCATTTTTATATCAATTTTCACAAATTTTTTAATAACTAACCAAAAATTAAATTATACGAAAATTATCGTATATATGCGTATCCGTGTACTATTATTTCATTTTCATACACACGAGCGGCAAAGTATCGAAAAATCATATATATACATTTTAAATATATACGTTAAATATAAAATGTATAATGTAAAATAAATAGGTGGAGAGACTAATAAACTGTATCTAGTTCATGACGAAAAATTCGTTTTCGTAATAAAAGTTTATTTCTTTATATTTATTTTTGATTTTTTTTTTCGTTTTTATTTAAAAAGAAAAAAAAATTATATTGTCATTAATTATTATTTGATAATATTACTTACCAGTAATGCATTCACATTCATAATTAGTTTTCATGCACTGCATTATTACACAAAATATGTACTTAATTAATTATTATGTGAACAAAAATGGATTAATGACGTAAATACATAGTTGACCGTTCAATTCTTTCACATCAGTTTTAATTCGATTTATTTAATTGGGCATTCTTTGTTAGTCCTTTAAGTTATACTTCTGGTTTGATGATATATGACTTGAGGCTATTATATTTCCAAAATTCTTGACGCCATTTTAGAGATACTTTGTAATCCATTGTAAACCACTAAAATTCCACCGTGAATTATAACATTGTGACATTTCATGTTAACTCATTCTATAATATATTATTTGATTTGTACTTACAAGCGTATTTAAGTATTTAGTCCTCAATTTTATGAAAGTGCTAGTTTTTAGAGGCTAAAGCAATCAAAATAACAAGGAGAGATACCAAAAATTTTCTTTCACAATTTCGATTCCTTGAACTGAATTTTATTGTATTTTCAGTCCCTTGAATATCATTGTTGCCTCGCTAATATTTAAAATCGAATAAATTATATTAAATAATTTGTAAATCTCTAATTGAATAATAGAAATGAAAAACGAAATGAAGATACTAGAATTTTTTTAGAGAAAAAGCTTAGGAAGGAAATAATTAAAGAAAATTTAAAATTCAGGGATCTTTATTATAAGGTGAACAAATTTTTATTAAACAATTTTGAATGTATATTTATATATTTTTCAACTTCAATCATCAGAAAGCAGCTACATTGCCACCATATAAAATATTTAGTAGCGAACCAAATTTTCAATTCAGTCAAAAACTATTTTACACAAATTTTTCTATTACTCAAATTCAACTCTAGGCATTCACACAAACAAAACTCTTGTTCCACATTACATAACATTTAAACATTATAAAATGCTGTATTGTGTATATAATATATATATTTCCAATTCAAAACAACCAACAACTAGCAAATACACAGTAACCGTGTGCTATTATAAAATAAATAAAATTGAGGTTATTTACCTATAACAGAAGCCAAGCTCGCAGTTACTTGCTGATAACTTTCATTTTTCAATGCAAGATGTTTGGCGTTGATTTTTGTGTATGTGTGTTTTTTTTTTTTTAAGTATAATATATATTTTGTATTTACTTGAATTTAAATGCACACTGTTATTTTTTTTTCAATACAATTTAGGATTTTATTATAATATAGTTTTGATCTTAAGGCATCCCATAATCATAGAAATTTATACTTAATGTGACAACATAAAAAGTTGTCTTTCACGCGCACATAATTCATTTAAAGGATCTATAATTCTGCGCTGAACTGTCGCTTTCGGCACATTAAATTGTTCGAACTGCTATACTTACAGACGTTTCAGATTTTGTAAGTAACTAATAAATGTTTTGATGATGTACATTTGTTAAGTAACAGTGTACAATTCATGTTCCATTTTCTTTTCTTCAAAAAAAAAAAAAAATGTTATTTTATAGGTCCATTTGCGCGCGCGATGGTTGTTGCTATCGCTACATAAATTATATAAAGAAAACAAAAAAAAATATGTATATATATATATATATCATTTCCAATCGTATTAAATGAAACACATAACATAATAAACATATTAAATTTATAGAGAATTAGCTTGCGTAAAATATATATGTATATAAAATTTAAAAAAAAAACATACTTAAATATTAACAACCGTGTAGGTTATTGAGAGATCTGGATAGTATGCTTTGTACTTGTAAAAGTCAGTGACTTTTATTTAGGTCATCACGGTCGAATCATATTATATGAGTTAGCGAGAGTGTGCGTGTGTATGTATGTGTGGATTAATATTAATGTGTGTGTGTGTGTGTGTGCTATAATAATACTGAACTCTGTGTTATATAGCACGGTGTTAGCTTGACTATGGGGCTACCATAGTTCTCTTTCTCCTTGTATAATATTTTATACAAGCCATTTTCAAATGTATGCCTTTTTTTCCATTAAATTTGTATTTTATCGATGATCACTTTATGGAACACTCAAGCCAATCTACGTAATACAAAAATGAAGAAAAAAAAAATATAGGTAACGAACAATTTTTATTATTGAAATATTTAGACTTGCTTGTGCAAATTGAACAACAAACACAATTAACACAACAATACAACAACAAAACGTTGCTCAAAAATTATATCATAAGCATAAATAATAACTATTGATCTCAATTTTTATTTATAAATGTATTGGTACAAGTTTTACAATTTCAACTTTTATTTTAAATGTATTTGAATGGATGTATTAATTAAACAAAGTTTATTAATACGCTTCCAATTGTGCTAATTTTCATATAAAATTTAGATCATGTTTATGTTTTTTTTATTTTTTATTTATATTTTAAATATAATTTACTCATATTTTTTTTATTTTTTATGATATCAAAATATAGATAATATTAGTAATAGAATAGGTCATTCGCGAAAATTGAGTTCGAAATATTTCATATGCGATTAAGATTTAAGATAGCGGTTGAATTTGAATAAATTAACCAAAGAGTTTTATATTTAACCTAGCTAGTTATTTATCATCCAATTGCGATTGATGCATTTAGAAATTATACTTATTAGTGACACTCCTTAACCTATTGATGATTTAACACAACACTAAGCCATCGATGGCTAAATAATTTTTCTTAATTTAAATACATTGAACTTTACCGTAATTTCTATATTATTTTATTATAAATTACTTTCTGTTAAATACCACATTATCATGATGAACATTTATTCCTATTTGTTATGATTAGAAAAAAAAAAGTTTAAAAAAGAAAAATTGCAAATTGTGAAAGTGAAAGCACGCAGCCATAGCACATCAAAATAATAGCCATTAGTTTTTGTTTTTTTTTTTTTTTATATACATTTTTTTCTCATTTCACATTTTAATATTTATTTTATAATAGAAATGAGATTGGTACTGAAGCTGAATTGATACTCAACTTGGTACAAATGCTCATAGTATTATACAAGTAACTATATTTTTAAAAGCGAAATTTGCCTGGCGGTTTTGTTTTGTTTTGTTTTTTTTTTAATTTATTTTATTTATTTCTCTATCACACTACACTGCTCCGCAATTCATTTTAATTTTTATTTATTGATGTAATTAATGTACATTACAATTAAAATAATAATAACAAAGCTACAAAATCTGAACATATTTTATTTGTTCATTGCTTTTATATTTCATAATGTTTGATACGTGCACACAATAATATGTTGGGGACTCTAGAGTCAATGTACGGTATCATAATTTTTTACACGGTTATTGTGCAGCCGTTCAAGTTATTGCGTTAATCAATTTTGAAATTCTCGAAACGAGTCAATTTCTTCTTCCGTGGTGAAAGTTATTTTTTTCTTTTTCTTTTCAATTTTTTTTTTATTTTTTCTTTTCTTTTAGTTTTGTGTGCAAACACAGACAAGTAAATATACCACCAACAAAAATTAATAATATTTGAAATACATAATAAATTATTGTATTATTTTGCAATAGCAACAGCAAAGCGCACTATGCATTCTCTTGTACCATTCACTGTCGCGCTCAGTAAATTAAATTTTAATTAATAGAAAATAAAAATTATAGAAAAAAAATTATTGTTTATTATGAAACTTGAGATTGCTTACTTTTATGGAAATTTGTATTATGTTGACAATGAATGGATAGATATGTACTTAGTAGATATGATTTTTTATCATTTTTAAAATAAAAATCAATTTTCTTGTTCTATTAAAATGAAAATTCATTTTCCAAATTTTCATTTCATTAAAAGAATATATATATATATTATTATTTTTTTTAAATTAGACCTACATTAAAATTCAAATTACATAACTTTCGAGGCATACACATTTTATTTTGTTTCTTAATTTTTCGAGTTTGTTTTCAGTTACATTTTTTACTTTTTATTTTTATAAAAATTTAAAAATGAATGGCTTGATTCGATTAAAGATTTTATTTTATTTGAAAATTACTGGAAATTTAACGGTTACGAAAGAATTTAGATAACAATACCTCCCTTTTAAATAAATAGCGCACGTAATTTTTTGTACAAATTTGTACTGAGCACAGAGCGTTATTTACGAAAAAATTAAAATTGTTCTAAATAGACTAATTTAAATTTAAAATAAATAAATTAAAAAAAAAAAAAACAACAAAATAAAACAAAAATGAAGAAAATTGAAAATATTATTTCGTCTAATATGTGTTTAACCAACGAAATAAGTATAAATATTTAAAATTATTGATAAAAACAATTCAATACAGTTTTTTTTTTTTTAATCCGTCTAAATATGTTTGTTATTCAAACTATTAAATAAATTGAAGAAAGCAAAGTTTTTAAAAATGTAAAACTGCAACAATCAACAGAAAAATAAATAAATAAACTAGAGCAGACTCAAATCCAGACACAATAGTACTTAGTATTACTAATATTAGCCAAAAATTCGAATTTTGAAACTTTCTAGAGATAAGCCGTCATTTACCATCTTCATATTGAAAGATTTATATCGCGCTATGCCCAAATTAATTGCAACAATAAAAACTGTCTTTTCTTTGAATCATTTATAGAAATAACAAGCTCTCTAAAATATATTTTTTTGGTTTTGTTTTGCTATTATTTTATCCAATTTTATTTTAATCACCATCATTATTATTGTACTAACTGTACATAATGCTGCATTACGTTTCTAGTGAAAGTTAAATAACCGCCTCAGTATAATTTTTTTTATTTTTTTATTTTTTTGTTATATATACCACGTATACCTATATATTTCTTTCTCTTTTTCTCTGTTACTGTGTGACTCTATTCGAATATATTGTGTATTCATAGTTTATTTATACTTCTTTCTTTTTATTTTTATATAAAATATTTATCATTGAAAAGAGTCGTTGACCGCTAGGTTTCGGATTTATATTACACACTCTCAACACTGTAATAATAATGTAAATAAAATAGCAATAAGCGAATAGATAGAAAAGCAATAGCTCGCGCTAGCCATCATACACAAATACACACATAGATAAATAATAATGAACAAAAAAGTAAAAGAAAAAAAAAAACTTTATTAAATAAAAATTGTGATAGAATAACGAGAAACGTAAATCGTTGATGTCTAAGTATATATGCTTATATGATGTTTGTTGTTGCTTTTACTATAAAATTGCTGTAATCGAAAAAGATGTTGGAATACAAAATATAAAAAAAAAATCGACAAACGATTGCGATGACATTTTTATTTCGAAATGATTAAGAGTGAAACGAGTAAATACAATTTAAATTTTTCTTACGGTTTGCGTATAGTTTTTTTTCATTTTTTTTTTTAGTTGAAATCCATTTTTTTTGTCTTATGATTGGATTATTTAAATGTTGTTGATTTTTTTTTTCTTTTTTGGTTCGAGTGTAAAATGAGAGATAGTTATGGAGAGCGAACAAAAAAGTGGTGCGGTAAAACGACGGTTTCAACCGAGATGTCACTGAACTTTGTGAAAGCTATATTGAGGTCTTGGTGATTTGCAGCAGCGGTATTATCCAAAATCCGTGATATTTTTCGTATTGAATTATGAAATCGCGCAAATTTAAAAAGTTTCGATTCATTGTTGGTGTTGTTGTTGCTAATTCGTTTTTTTTTTTACTTTTTGCTTTACGCTATTTTAGGTCTGTCTCATTGGTTGGTATTATGCGTGTTGCATAAAAACTCAATTATAATTAAAAATACAATACTGTAGTAAAAAAAAAAAATAATAATAATTTAAATGGGGAGAAGTGAGCGCAAGTGATTTTTTTTCTTTGCTTTCAGTAATTCATACTGATTAAATCGAAAGTAAAAAAAAAAAATACGAATTTGTTTCATTAGTTAAACTAAATCAATAAATACAAAAAATGAAATTATCATAACGCCTAAAAATTATGTCTAATTTTGAAATTTTATTTAAATTTATAACTAAATTTATAGCTAAATCGAATAAAATTTCATCCCCAGAACTCAGTTACACACCACAATATATCATAATTAAAGTCTTAAAGGTCAAACGGATACAAAATGTTATTCATACATATAAAAATACATATATATATATATAAATAATATAATATATATAGAATATAGATATACGTTTTTACACATAGTTCAGTGTACATTCACCTCTCTTTTATTATCTTATATGCCCTATTAACAAGGACAACTTCAGAAATGTTATACCCTGATATGGCATCTGCCATAATGATGATTCTGCGCAAACGTCAGACTGCATAACAGTATATCTATAAAATATTATATAAATAAACTTTGTATGTTCTCTCCCATATTCATCATAATCATCCCGAAAAATGTTTTAACACGCAAATATACTTAATTTAGTAATAAACATAAATTTAATGTTAAGCGTTAAATTAAGATATTAAATCTTAAATCATATTAATACAAAAAAAAATCCACCGGCTCGACAATTATTGAATTTTTTTGGTTTTTGTATGTTTATAATACTTACTCGTAGAATATAAATTGTATTAAAATAAATAGAAAATTTCAAATCAAGATTTCTCTGTGTAGAAAATGACAATATTAATGACAAATAATCAAAAATTTATTGAAACACTTTTCGCTTTTGATAATTGAGACTTTCAAAATGCTTACCTAAAAAAACATGAATAAATATATTTAATGAAATTAGTTCAGAGAACACAATTAAATGCAATTATTTCCAATATATGTACATATAACTTAAAATCGTACGGTTTTGTCTCTCTTCCAGTGCCACCGATAATTAGGTATGCGATTCATACTTTCTTAATATTAATGGAAAAATGAAGGTACGAATTCACGCGCTGTGAATACACTTCATAGTATTATTTTTTTTCGTGAGTTGTCGATAGTCTATTTTTAGGCGACTTTTAAATTGCTATGTTTTGTGTGAATTTGAATGTTTGAAAATGAAAAAAATTTTTTTTTACCGTTTCCTAATAATTTTAACTTTATTATTATTTTAAACAAAAATCATTAGAAAAAAAGATTATTGAAATATGAAATTGTAACGTACAAATTTATATCTCACGCACTATTCGGTTAGTCTTTTGTATTTTTATTTTATTATCTCGTATTTTTTTTTTTTCATTTTAAAAAAATAAATATTTTTAATCCTATTTTATATTTAGTCCAATTTGTTTGCTTGTATATTTCTATGTTATTGTCGATGTTGAATTTCATCATCATTTCACATTGGGGTGAATCAAGGTTATTACAAGTCAAGGACATCAACATAATATTTATATACAATTTAATATGTACCAATACGCCGTCGCCTCCTTTTCCTATACATATTTATTTGTATGGTAAAATGGAATATACGCTTTTATTTTTATTTTGTATTTTTTCTGAAATGTTATTCTGTGTGGGAGGTTTGTGTTTGCATGAATGTGTGTAGGTTGGTATATGTATGTGTAGTGTATATGTGGGCGCGCAATAAAATGATATTTCCTCTTCGTAGAATATATAAATTTTCGTAGAAGGTTGCTCAATAGAAATAATATATATACATAATGATGGTGAGGATGGTGTGTGGCGGCTGTTATCCTCCATTGTCCTTGGGAAAGGTCAGAATCAATGTGAAAACTTTGATGCAGAGTAGGTACTTGGTATTTGTGTTCGCTTCTATTCTGATTTTTTTTTCTCTTCTTCGAAGGACTTTTTTTCTTTTTAATATTTGTTCGTAAAAAGGAATTCAATAAAACGTAATTTGCTTCTAAGAAATTTAATTTTTAATTCAGTGTTGACATTTTTGGGGGTTTTATATGGAAATATGTTACTAGCAGAATATGGAAGCCAATCATCATAATTTAATAATAAAATTAATCTATTTTGTTTATTTTTAATATTAAATTAACCTTTTATAATTCCTTGACCTTTACCGCTGTATATTTTTGTCGTCTAATGAATAATAATTATAATTTCTATGTGTATGGCTGTTTCTTCTATATACATATATTTTATTTTTTATTGGTTTTTGTTTTGTTCAAAAAAAAAAAAACTATTTATTAATAATTCTTCTTTGCCATCTAGGGTATGAAAGCATTATACGTTTCTGCTTAATTTTTATAAATAGGAAAATGCCTATACTTTAACTACCCATAATGTTATGTATAATGAAGCTACCCATAATATTCTAATGAAAAACCGTTCTAATAATGACTATCCACATAAGTATATTTAATAAACAATACCAAATAATAACCTTAACTCACTATCATTAAATTTCTATCAAGCACGCAACACACATATAATAGATTCTTTCGCATCGAATCTATATGAATTCTTATTCACTGAAAACACAATGAACGCAATGAATGAGACAAGAACGTCACATTTTTAGAAGTTCAAGGGCAATTCATGGCGCGCACATCAGATGCGCAAAACTAATACACATATACAAATACACGCAATATATATTCTTACAATTATTTTTATTTATTTTTTATATGTATACATATTTCGTTATTCTCGAAATACGCTATTAGTTTAAAACACGTTCATTTACAACGTGCGATTCATCGTTTAACTATATACAAAGTTATCTGAGTTATATAGGTATTATTTTGATGTGTTCGCTCTTTTATAGAAATACAAATATAAAATTATTGAATATATTTATCTCTGTCATTTCTATTGGTTTTAAATATGAAATATGAGCACTTTTTTTTATTTTTGTTTCTTTTGTTTCTTTGTTTCTTTCCTTTTGATTTTTATTCGTATTTTTTTGCTCGTTTTGTCTGCTTTAGTTTGGCCGATGAAAATTATTGCCACGAACAAAAATATTTCTACATAAATAATCCCGAATTGAGTGGTATTTGGCTATCCATCCACATACACATCTATCGTTCATCTGTCAGTACATTAACTTTATACAACAATCTAATGCACACGAACTAACCGATTCTAAATTTATATACACACACTTACAATAAATATATCGTTTATAATAAAATAATAATAACAGCGAACATAGTAAGTACACGACACGACGATACCGATATGGAGGTTATGCTTATGATATTTATATATTCTATTGTATCGTACAATGTACGTAGTGTTTTTACAGTTATGTAGTTTAGTTTGCCGCCGCACAAGCTAAAACCCAATATAATATCGTTTATATATAATATATATATAGTTATATACAATTTTATATATATATATATATATATATATTGCCTTTACAAGCAAGTAAGCGGCGTGGTCGAGACACTTTTTGAATGTTTTTCGCTGTTGTTTCGTACAGTTGTATACGAGACTTCTGAACGATAACAGCTTCTTTTTTTTCGTTAATGTAAGAGCTGATTCCGTTTTGTTTTTTTGTTTTTGAAAAACATTTTGCTACATAAAAAAAAAATTGTATAGCAAAGAAATTTATAATAAATGAAAAAAAGATAAAAACAAAAATCTTTTAAAATAATTACAAATTGAAAAAAAAAACGAATAAAATTCCATAAATAAAAATAAAATTAATTGCGTGATTGAAGTGATATATGTTTTTCCTAAATCTAATACAATAAAATTGTTTGCTATCTTTTCCTTGGTATATTTTGGAAAAATAAGAGAATTTTTTTTTTGCAGTTTATATATGGAATATCTTTTAGTCGCGACGCAAAAAGAAAATTGAAATTTTCCGTATCCAAAAATAATTTATTAATCAAATGATCACCACAAACAACTCAACAACAAGTGTTATATTATTGAATTCTTGCCATTTAATTAATAACAAGAAAAACCTACCCCAACATTTTTGGATTAAATAGTGTATAACATTTTATTTAATTTTTTTTTGTGATTTTTGTATCAAATGCAAAAGTGAATTTAAAATACCAACAAAAAATAAAAGAGAAATGAAAACAGTGTTTGTCGCACATATACCAATTAAATATCCGGCAAATTCTCAGCTAATTTGATAGCATATACTTAGTTACCAAAAATTTAATTTAGTGAGCAAGAATAATAAATTTGATATTTATCAGAAAATTCAAGTGATTCATATTCGTAATTGAAACTTCCTCATATTAACGACGCCAATTGATTTTTTATAAGTCATAAAGTGAAAACCGATAAATCAAATAGAATATTTTTTCTACTCAATGTTTGTTAAAACAACGAAAATATTTTTTATAATTTTAATTGAACATAGTGGTGGTGGAACTATCAAGAAAATATTAATGCATTAATTGGTTCAACAGAAAAATTCATATGTCGTATCTTATGTGTGTGTACGGTGGAAAATATCTGGATTATCAGTTTTTATAAGTCGGCATATTATTAATATATTTTTTTTTTAAATTAAAAAATTTCTATGACTTTGATTTAATTAAATTCAAAGACTTACAATTTTTAATTGTTTTGTGGTAAATTTAATTTACCTGAGTGACCAATTAAAGGAACAAATTAAAGAAATTTCCGAGAAAATTGTTTTTCAACAATTATACCAAAAATGGGGGAGGAGTTACCAATATTAAAAGGGATTTTAAAAGGAAATTTTTCCTATCACAATGCTCGTAAGTTTTCTTTCCCTGATTTTTCTATTTTTTTTTTTTTTTTTTACTTTTCTGTAATTTCGGTATATGGGCCAATTATTTATTTTATTAACTACAATAACAGCAACAACAACAACAAAAAAAAGGAATACTTATTAAAATCTCCAATTGAAAGGAATAAATAAAGAAAAAAAAAACAGAAATTTCACATATCTTCTTAATTAACAAGATAATTTATTTATTTATTATTATTATTTTTTTTTTTTTACTTTTACCCTCGAAGCGCACAATTTAATAATGCAACAATAATATTAATATTGAACATGACCTACATTTAGTAATAAGCAACAACCATATATTATATTTCATTTATATTATACTTTTTGAATTCTCTTTTCTTTTTTTCTTTCTTTTTTCATTATTATTATTTTCGGTATCATTTTGTTGAGCCTCTGACAAATTTATAATTTTTTTTTTCTTTTATTATTATCGTTGTATGTGCACATTAAACAAATGCAAGCAAAATCATATACCCTACCAAACAATATAATTTCATTTGAACTTACTTTTATTTTATAATATAAAATATTCACTTTATAAAATAATAAAAACAACAAAAACTCTCACCTTCACTTGAGACCAATTTTTGTATGGTTTTAATATAATATAATTTCGAGAAAGTAACATACTTTTTCCGCGCGAAGGCAGCCTAACACAAATTCATGATTAAATATATATGAACCAATACAGTTGCAAATTTGAAGAGATATGTATTTGTATATAACATGTTGTAGATCTGTGATGAGGATAAATAACTGAAATAGAAATGTAACCATGTTATGAACTCTTTTAAGGAAAATATATATATATATATAATAATATATATATATATTTTGGAAATAAACCTCAGTGTCCTAGAATTAGTTCATTTTATTGATTATCATGATTTCATTTTAAAACTATAAATCGAATTCAAATAGATCGAGAAAAGCACGTTATTGTATATTGCAACTAAAATGATTTTATTTAATAAAATTACAATGACAATTAACATTGTCGAGTTTAAATCGATAACAATGGCGAAAATGTTCATCGGGACTAGATCAATATATTGAATTGTATGAAATTTTTACAAAAGTAAACTTCATAAAATTGACCAACAAGAAAAATGAAAAATGGAAGTTTTAACTCTAATTGAGCTTTCAGCCCCATTAATTATAATTTATCAATTAATATCGGTATGTGTAATTGCATTTTACATGAAAAATTTAATGGCATACCTAATTAATACGTTCAGACCTTTGCAAAACGAATTAGTAATTAATTCTAAATCGTAGTAATAAGTATTTATATTTAAAAAAATAAAAATAAAAATGTAAAGAAAAAATATGTAGGTACACAAATATCGATAAGTCGCACGGTTAATGAAAAGTGAGAGCGTTTTGTTTAAATTATAAACACACTAAAAATTTCATTTTAAAAACAAGTTTCCAATTGATTGCATTTTTCAATTTTTCTTGATATTTTGACTTTCTACTCACACTTACAGTTTTAACTCTATTAAAATGTTTTTGTTTATTTGGTCTTATTTTAAAATAAATTCTTTTAAAGTAAATTGATCGATTTAATATATATTTTTTTTTTTCGAAATGTTAATCGATGTTAAGTATTGTCGTTGCGAATCAAATGTGGAACAATTTTTCTCATAAACACACAAATACAACGGTATCAAAAATAAAAATTATGACAGGGAAAGTAATTTTTTTTTCTTTTCGTTTTTTTTTTTTTTGTAAATCCACTGTTGACGAACTAGAATAAAAAATTAAAAAAGTGCTGATTTTTCTATGTGCACTTTTCAAAATTTTAATTTACTCTTACTTCCTATGGTTTTACAAACAAAACGAACAAAAAAAAAATAAAATAATAAATAAAAAATTAAACTAACCAAAATCCATATAACTGCAACATACAAAAAAATTATTGTATATATTTTTGTTATCATATTCATTGGCACTTTACCTTGTTCCGAAACACTCTCTCATCCGATCATCTCTCATGCATGAGCTTATTTTTTTTTTTCGTTGAAAATAGTAATTGTATGTGAGAAAAACCTTTCTTTTTACGTTTTCATTTTTTTTTTTATTTGTTATTATTTTTATTGTTGTTTATGTTGTCTGACATGTCAGATTAATACCTACACACAATATTATTATAAACGTATTGTACCTGAATTCACAGCAAAACAAAACAAAAAAAATAAAAAAAAAAAAGATGCCATTTGGCACACGACTTTTATATACATACCTACCTATTCGAAAATAAAATCCATTTACAAATGGCTAAAAGAGTTTTGTGTATGATGATGCGCTGGCTGGTTAACTGCGATATATATATATTTTATATGTAAATGTGTATATGGTAGTGCTATTGTGTACAATGGTACAATGTACACAATATGCGGTGGTGACCTACTGAGAAAGGTTCATTTTTATAGAAAGTGAATTGGAAATTATTTCAAACTTTGTGTTTATGATGTTGTGATGTGGGTCTGTGTTTCTGTTTTTATTATTATAGAAATTTTTGTATAATTAGGTCTTAACAATTTTCATTTTATATTTTATGGGATATTTGTTGCTGTTTATCAATTATACCAAAATTTCGTTTGAGCCACGCTTAAATATTAATGTAAAATTTTCAATATTTTTACGGAAAATATGTAAATTGCAGCTGTTTTGTGGACTAATGTCCGGTCACCGTTTTTATTGTGTTGATTGCAATGATAAATAAGTAGAATGAACCCTTGATATAGAATTTAAATAAAATTGTGTTGCTTGTCTGATTAACTGATAATCATTTAGTTATTACAATTGTATTGTCAGTGGATACGTTAAAAAATAAAATTCATTGACCTCTTCAAATACAATTAAAGAAAAAAAAGAAGAAGAAAAATAATTAGTCTTTCACCCTTTCCTAAAGCCATTTCATTATAAATATTTATGCTAAACAAACCATATCTCAATTATGTATTGTTCATCGATTTTTCGAGTTCAATTGCCAATGACCCCATTCTTTGAATACATCATTTACATATGAGTGCGGCCTAAAATTCGAACAGTCCCATTAAATTTATAGAGAACACATTTCTTTTCTGTACTTTTCTGTACAATCTCCCCCAAATACACAATATTTTATTTTATTTTTATGAATTATAATCATACGCGTGGCAGCTGTCTTTTTATGTATGGCTTTATATTAAATTGCGGTATGTTGAGTGAGAATGGTGTATTAATATTTCACAAACTGCAACCACCTGTTGCAATTTATTCGATTATAAAATGTAATAAAACAAACGATGAACTATATATTAACCAAGTTAACCGCACAACAATTTTTTTTTTATTTTGTTCGTAAAGAGAATAGAGACCCTTTGATCATAAAACGAAATAAAACTCTTTGCTTTTAAATAAAACGAGGTCGTTTCTTGAATTAAAATAATCGTATTTTATTGTTTTTTTGTTTTTTTTTGAGTTGTGATGTGCACAGTTGGAACAAGATTAAAACAAAATGCAGAGTGTTGAACCGCTCTGCGGTTATTTTGAAACGGTTATTTTCTTTTAATTTTAATTTTTTATCACCTCTCTAAGATAAAGTGTTTGGTCGTTGATCTATTAAACCTTTTCACTATAAAAAAGACTTTGGTATTCTTAAAATGGTTGGATTTAAAAAGACACAGTAGATAATAATGTATCGTTAATTCGTTTTCCATTACATTTGGGTTCAATTCAGTTCATGTCCATGCAACCCGAAGGTGCACAACAGATGTTCTACTTCGTTAATTATAATATTTAATTCATACTTTTATTATGTTGAAAATTGGAAGTAATTTATTTAAAATATGTTTAATACAAATTCATGCCAATAATTTTTTTTTAAGTATTATGTCTAGTTAGTTATTAAACCAAAATTATTATTAAAATTGTGGTTTAATTTGTGTCCAACACGCATTTTATTAAATTATAATAATTAATGAATGGAATTGTTCATAATATTTTTAATTAAATTGACAATATTATTTTTTTCTTTATAGCGGTAAGATTTGGTCGTGTGCCGAAACGTGAAAAGGCACGTATATTAGCTGCAATGCAACAAAGTACACAAAATCGTGGACATCAAAGAGCAATGGCCACCGAATTAGATGATCAACCGAGATTATTGGCATCAGTTTTACGTGCACATATGGAAACATGTGAATTTACAAAAGAAAAAGTTACATCAATGAGACATCGTGCACGTGAATGTCCTACATATTCGATGCCAACAATGGTGAGTTTTAATCTAATAAATCATGATATTTTATATCCATTTTCTTTAATAATTAATTGAATTAAGAAATTGACTCGATCATAATTGTGATCGTGACCGTGAGTTAAACATAATATTGTTTCCATTTACTTAGCAGCAATTTTCAAAATGAAAATAATAATAATAATAATAATAATGCGAAATTTATTATTTTATGAATTCATCCATTTCGAGAAATATTTTTATAAATCTTATAACAATAAATTAAAATAAATAATTAAACAAAGAAACTGATAATAGTAAGACCACAAACAAATACATACGACAAATTCGATAGCTAAACACCATGAATGCGACATTGTAATTTTATAAATAAGACGATGATTATTAGCAAACGCGTATATAAAGCGTGTATTAATAATTAATAGTCATGAACATGTAAATATTTATTTAAAACATAACAAAACTAGAATCGAAGGTCAATAATATGGTGTTGAGAAAAAAAAAACATATATATTTTCAATTCAAAGGAAAAGAAATAATAATAATAAAAAAAAAGAAGTAAATAAAACTATTTACAAATTTATCGCATGCACACGTCTGTGCTGCCTCATTTTGTATACAGAAAATTAAATTTGTATATTAATATTATTAATATAATATGTGTTCGAATAAGATAAAACGTAGATCAACGAATACACACTGACACGAGCGCACACAATCCGTTCAATTTATACAATTTAATAAAAAAAAAATCCAAGCATTAACAATTTATTCTACAGAAACCTTATCGACTGAATTGCATTTTAAAATTTATTAAACACATGAATGGGGAAGCGTTCATATTATTTTGCGTAAATTATAACAATAATATCGGCGTCATTGGTCAATAATAGAAATTTTTGAGATAAACTATACTTAGTTGAAAACAAAACAGATAAAAAAAACAAAATATTATTAATAATAATGAACCTCTCACTCTATGTGTAACTTAACACGCAAATATATAACAAACAAAGGCATTGTACGCGTTCATTGATCTAGGAATTATGCTATGATTCTATAATGAAGTATTTAAACTTCTTTTTTTTTTCTTATTCCGATTATATACTATAACTGACCAATGTCAGTTAAAAATATATTTACAAAATATTCTATATATGTATAACAATACTTAAATTATAATTGTGCATTTATAATAAAGCCATTTTTACACTCTGATTGCAATGCAGTTGTAAAATTAATGGATTTTTTTTAATCTACTTTACAGTATTTGACATTTCTGAGTTAACAAAGTTTACCAAACAATCCTACATTTTTCGATTTACTAAATTGAAATAAATATTTGAGTAAATAGCAATAAAAATAGAGTGAAAGTGTTTAATTTTCATCATTCGTTCGGTTCTTCTTATTGACACCGGCAATTAATATCATCTGAAATTTGAAACCTTGTTTTATCAAATTTTATCAAAAACATATTAAATTTCAAAAAAAATAGTTGTTCGTAAACATTTTCTCATGAAACAAAAACCAAAAATTGATAAATAACAGTTCAGCGAAAATTTTTTTTATATAAAAATAGGTGATATTTTATCCGAAGAAACAACCAAAAACAGTTCAAAAATCCTCTTTGACCTATGCGCATGTACCTAAATAATAACTTGAGCACAATGCGCATGAGGATCATTCGAGTATCGCTTTAAACTTGGTTTTTCTTATTCTACTTTGTTTTACAATATAATTTTCAGTTTATGACCGCGATTACACTTGCAATTTATAAAATTGCACTTAAAATATATATATATGAAATAAATCAATGATATTTCGATAAGAATAAAATTGCTTATACAAAATTTTTCATTCCGTCTTATTTAATAGAATTATAAATCTATAATAAAAACATTAGCAAGCGATTAATAAAATAAATAAAATTTGTCGATATGACACATTCAGAATAGCTGCCGTTACCAGTTAATATAATACGCTTTTGAAATGTGGTCACACAAAACCAATGGTCGATCAATACATAATACAAAAATTGTACCTATATCAATAATAATAAACATAAAATATATAAAAATACAAAAATTCTCTCACACACTCATTGCATATATAAATAATACAGCGTTATAACAGACAAGATTAAATTTGAACTTGGACGGTATTTCAATGTTAAAAGTTTTTTTTTTTTTTTTTATTGTTATTATTTCTTTATATATTGTTTATTATATATTTTAATATAAATGTGAGTTTAAAGTTGATAACTTTATACGGACACGACGATCATATTAAACAGTATATTATTATACTGGACTCTACCGCAGTCTCGTTTCCATTACGACAGTATAATATTTTCCATTTCATATTTTGTAGCAAAACTTAAGTTATAATTCTGCTTTTTATTATATAAATAGCATTGCTATGCTAGTGACTAACTATCTAGTATATATTTTGTCTATTAAAAGATGTAATACATAATGTAAAACAAAACATAACATAACATAAATATGTATATTTAATAATATACAGATATAAATGCTATCGCGCCGCTACAATATATTGTTGGAAATTATGTAAAAAAAAAAATAATATACATATAAATATATATATTTATTTATATTGTATATAAAATTGAATGCACAAGTTGAAGGTTTCCATAACCTTCCTAACTCTTATACATATTGCTATTTCTATAAATATGGATTTGACGCCTGGTATTACGAATAGGAGTTGTTTAGTTTTACATACTGCTCTTACACATTATAAAATATTCAATTCATTAAATCAACGAGTCTAATCAAATAACCTAAGTATTATAAATTATCGAAATATTATATAGAAAATAAAAAAAAAAAATCACTAAATGTGGCCAAATCAGAAAAAAAAAATTATTTGTTAAAATTAGTTTCTATTATTTAGTAAGAAATGTCAAGGTTCTTTTTAAAAATATCACAAATCAACCGAAAACCACCTACTTAAATATATATATGTATATAAAAAATAAAATAGAATCGAATAAAGAGCAAAGAATTTGTTACATTTTTTTTTATATGTTTGTTGGAGTTGAAAGGGCATTCCGTACATTAAAAAGTTATTTAGTTATATTAACAAACCTATATAAGATCTATGTAGGTATTATAAAATAGAAGAAAAATTGACCCGAATAAATTGTGCACGTGTTGAAATAAAAACTTTCCAAACGTGGAAATGTTTCTACTTAATTTTATTCAACGCAAGCAATATTCAAAAGAATATCAATGCCAATGTTTCCGTATGTAGGTTTATTATGCTTAATGAAATAATGCATATTATACATAACATAATTAAATTAGGATTAAACTAAGAAGCGCTGCTCATTTCTTTTCATTTTATCTCTTCCTCATTCTAATTTTAACCATCTTTTACTTGAAACCGCACCTTGATGAGAGCAAATTCTTCGATAATTAATAAAAAAAATATATCAACAAGTGCCTGCTGTATCTTACAGTGGTAGATGAAGTTATTTTTAGCTTCAATATGCTTCCAATTCACCTATGAGCTCATGACGAAGAAAGTAATTCTTTTATTTGAATTAACAAAAAACGAAAAAATAAATAAAAAAATAAAAAATAAAAAATAGTCACCGATTCACCCACACATTTGCACTAAATAAATATAAATCGTGTGACAGCAAAGGGCATAGCAAAGATTCTCAGAATAAAATATGAATTTTAAAAACTTAAAAATAAATTCATGATCAACATCGCGCATATCAACTACAATAAAAGATTAGTAACTATCAGAATAAAAATAAAAATAAAAAAAAAAAATATGAAAAAAAAAATTACACTTATATCCGAATATTCTAATAAAACTGTATTGGTTTTTGTTTTTTCAGTTTAGTTGAATATATGTTTCTGTGCACACATACATTTATTTGACCAGCTCTCTCGGTAGACATACACTTCTGTCTATTGGATATATATTGTTATTCTGAAATATTCTTCGGTTTTATTTTATTTTTTTTCCTATTATTTTTTTTTTTTTTATTTTGTTCATGTTGTTAAATTGAAAACGTTGTTTGACTGTTCTGTGCGCGCGCTATCAGCCAAGGTCGAAAATAGCACGACAAGGTTGTTTGATGTCACCACACATAACGCGCGCGGACACTATTTAAATCATAATACATTTTTTTTTCGGCTTATTGTATTTAAAAATCATCAGAAATATTAAAAAAAAAAAAAACAAACAAACAAATAAACATCATTCGGTTCAAATTAAAATATTATTATTTTTTTTCTTCTCGCTTTTTAATTTAATCTCTTATTCATTGTGACTTTGTCATCACTTCTAATTAAAATTCAAAATTATTTTTTTGCTTTCCTGAATTGATAAAAATGCATTCGAAATCTTTCAGACAATTTGTAAATTTTTGTTCGCGTAGAAATTAACAATAACAAGTTTTTATTGTTAATTTTTCTACAAGTATAGAAAAATATTTACATTTATTTTGTGTTTATATATATTTTATTATGTATTTTTTTTTTTTTGTTGTAAATGACATGACATGACCTTGTATGTATGTATATAAATAAACAGTTAATAAGTTAATTAATTTTATTGTTTGCTGGCGGTGGAGAATGACGCGAACGATTTTTATTATTTTTATGTAAATACATATTATTGTTGAAATGTATGCGTGTTTGCGTGTTTTTTTTTTTTAACTTTATTTTCATATTCTTCTCACTTATTTTTCTATTATATTTGTTTCTCGTGCTGTAAGTACTTATAGGTACTAAAAGTAAAACTTTTACATATATAAATATATGAATAAAACTATAATACTATAGTCCCGTTGAACTTGAAAAATACTTTTATCGCATATGCGGATGAGATTGTATATTTTTTGTCTCACAAGTAAAAACACTGCGTCGTAATCATGGTCAATGTTTTATAAGAAGGAAATATGTATTATGAATTTTGAAACGTAAAAAGTAAAATTTTATTGATAATACGATACTCTAAGCATGACCTTCGTAAATCTAATTGTTTCAGAATCATATTAAACTAAATAAATAAAGTAATTTTCATTCAAAATTCAGAAAGAATTGATAGTAAAATATGAATAATTATCAATTCAGAAACATAAAGCCTATTCATATTAATCCAAATATTGTGGTTTTCCATTGAATTCACAATTTTTCCATTTAATATTTTATATAATATAAAATATTAAAAAGAAAAAAGAAAACGAACACATTTTTCAAATTGTGTAATATGCATTTCATACGAATTATTTATCCTCGTATTTATCCTACTAATCCACGTTTTACGCAATTGTCCATTAAAAATAGAAAAAAAAAATTCCATTACATTTTATCAATGTTTATGAAAGAGACATTCATTATTTAATCGTAATCTCTAGCAAAACAATAAACAATAGACAAACGTAATTTATAGATTTTAATATAAATTGTTGTTACAATTAGCTGAGCTGCATATTGTGCCTAACGGTTAAAATATTAAATTAAAGGCCAAAATACGGAAACATTATCATTATTATCGTTGAAGGTCTACATTTTTTTTTCCCTATTCAAGTATAATAAAATTAACTTTCACTACTTTTAGAGACAGCAACGCAATATGGAAAATGGTTATATGAAAAATACTTTAAAACATAAAGCGAGTCAAATCAATATTACAGAATAACCTTGATTATCATTTGGGTTTGGATAGGACATTTGGGGGTGTTTTGCGCTGTTGATTTTGTTTATGTACGACGATGTGCGTTTTGAGTCGGGTTTCTCTTATTACGTCTTTTTATGGATGAGTTATAAAACAAAAAAAACAAAATTGAAATAAAAATATTTCCGTAACTCAATATGGTACCAATCAACTTGCTCAAATCTTTTTGACCTTTTTTTTTTTCCTTTGTTTGGCATTTAAATATAATTGTTTTTTAATGAAAGAAAAATAAGGATGAGTTATTTGGTGTTTATCAATTGTATAATATCAAGTGTCAATTATGACGCAGTTAAAGTAAAACACACCTCGCCTCGCCAAAGTCTAGTATAGTCACTTATATGAATTCATCACATATCCAAAGCGCAATAATAAATAAATAAAAAAAAAAAAAACAAACAAACAAACAAACAAACAAAAACAAAATATGTTCCTGTTTTAAATCATAATTTTATTAATTCATAAATTTTTATTTATCAGATTTACTTTTCGAATAAATAAAAAAAAAAAAAATACGTTAACTAAAAATTTAAAAAAATCACACTAATAAATTAATGTAATAATGTGTTGTTGTGTAAGTCAATACAATAATATATTTAAATGTGTGACTTTTTGGCCTCCATCTTATGTTTCAATGTCAAATTATTTAAAGAAAATATTTTCGCCGAATAAACATTTTATTATTTCCGATTTCAAGGTTCTTATAATAACTTTTTATTGTATTTTGTGTTTGTATTGCCTGTCGGTTTTAGTGTGCACTCACATATTTTTGTTCGATTTGCATATGTTCTCTGTGTATTTGAACGAACAATTTTACCATATGGCGTTATATTTCTTTTTCATATAGCGAAGTTAATAATTTTTTTTTTTTTTTATCGCATAGAAAATTTCCTGATAGGTGCACACGTGTTCTTATCAATAGCACCGTCGCCGTCAGAATGTATTGTAATTGTAAAGTAAAAAGTAATAATTTTTTTTTTGCAGTTGTATACGAAGGCATTAGAGACATTAGATTTAGAAAATATTGTATATATTTATGGATTATTCAGTCACTATTCATATATGTGTATATATAATTATAACGGCATTGTTAATTGCGCTTGTATTTATTTTTTTTATTGCATATCAGCGATTTGAAAATGATTCAATTTCTTAACATATCGATTATTTGAGCTATGCATTTTTTTCTCAGTTTTGTTTATCCATTTTTTTATAATTGACTTTAAGTTTTAAAAGTGATTACAGCAAATAATCAGAATTATGTAGAAGTCACCACTAATTTACAAATCCAACCGATCTTGTGACATATGCTAGAAATTAAACGACAATTCATTTGAATTTCTAAAATAAAAAATTTATATATATATTTATATTTTTTTCAGTTTTTTTGCTCTTGATCTGGATAAACATTTATGCATATTGCATATAAGTACTATATCTATAACTATTAATTAATATGTATCACAGAATTTGGTCATATTTGACAATAATTTATTTTAAAATTTAAGAAATTTATTTTTATAAAATATGTCCAAGTTCTGTGATATATAGTACATATCAATAATTACAGTATATGCATAAATGTTTATCGAGATCACGAGCAAGAAAAACGCCTATCTTATAAAAGTGTTGTAGTATTGTCATCTGGAAAATAGGATTAAAGTTAATATTTAAAAATAAAAAAAATTGTACGTCAATAAATTTCAATTTGTTTACAAAAATAATTAGTAAATTTGTTTCGACACATCATATTTATATAAATATATATATATATATTCTTTCAATATATGGTTCGGTTACGTGTGATATTAACGCACAAACACATATCCTCACTTATTATCACACACCAATTTTCAAGGTTGTTGTGATAAAAATGTGCAAAACGTTTATTTAATTTTTATTTTTTTTTGTATTTTTTCATCGTTCCACGTACATTTCTAAGAAAATGTAGAAAAATATACAATGTGTGATGGCATGTGCCTTTAAAAGTAAATTTAGAATTACAGCGTGTTTTTTTTTTTAAAAAAATCATTTTTCTTTTTGTTTTAATTATTTTGTATTCGAATAAAACGATAAATTTTTCCATTCCCATTTATATCGAGCCATATGGTTCTAAATTCATACAGTTGATCATTTTTAAATAAACCAAATCCTCTATTTTCATAATCACATCTACCCTTGAAATGATTATTAAAATTTAAAAAAGAAAAAAAAGTTAAGCAATTTAATTTTAAATGATTTTTTCATTCAAATTACATTCAATAAAAATATGATTTTTTTTTGTGTGTTGTTAATGTTAGTCCACCCACACACAACAAGCCAAATAAAATTACCAAATTTTTGTTCAGATAAACCAGCCAAAACTCGATTTATTTTTCTTTTAGTTTTTTTTTTTTTTCACATTTTCTACATTGTACATTTTAACTTCTGAATCATCTAACTGTATATACCGTGTGTGCACGCTGTACATCCATATCAAATAATGGTACTAAGTATGAGTGTTGCCGCGCCGGGTCCAATACTCATTTACACACACATAGTTTTCATTAATTTGTGTGTAGATAGAATCGTTGTCGTTGATTAAATTACCAAATCCAATTATCGCGCGCCACAATAATGACCTCGACATTCGCTTTTTTTTTTTATTATTATTATTATTATTTTGTACTTATTCCTATTTATATTGTTGCGATATACATATAATCTATTATATACTAAAATTCATACTCATAAATTTAAGCAAATATATTTTAAAAAGGCACTTAGCAGTAAAGCATGATATGAATATCAGTATCAGAGATAGAAAAAAAAAACACATACTCACCGCGGAATAAGTGATGCAATATTATTATTATTATTATTTTTTTTTTTTTGTTATAAATAACATAAGGCAATACCATAACTCACTCCTTGGAAACAGAAAAATTCTCTTCCTCTAATCTAATATTGTATTCATATATATGCCAAATCGTAAACGTCAAATCCATTCATTATTTATTATCGCTATGTACGAGTCAAGTTACGTCTCAATAAAATAAACGTTATTTTAATATACATTTAGTAATTTGTTGTTTGGTGTGTAATTTAGCTAAATTTAATTTAACTTAATTTCGGTTTTTTTTTTTTGTTATTCGCTTGTTTGGTTCTTGTATTCGGGTTCTGTAAACACACGCACACCAGTAAAAATAAATAAATATTTGATGATAAGCAAACATAAATATATCATATATATATTTCAGCAATATAGTTTTTCGTAAATATTCAGATCCGTCTATTCGCCTCGGATTTTATCATACTTAAATTATATTTAGAAGGTGTATTTGTTCATTCGTACATTGTTATATATATTTTAACATTATATTATATTATTATTGTAGCGAAACCTTGAACCCAGTTCGTCGACCTTGACGCTATTGGTTGTGCGACTATAATGCTTTATAAAAATATAATCTAAAGTTAGAGATATAGCTCTGTAGTTACAAGCACTTTAGCCTATACAAAAAAAAAATCTTTTTATATGGCTTCGGTATCGTCGCATATTCACGATATCATATCGATCCAAAAAGTATCAACCAGAATGGAAAAAACAAAAACATAATGCCATAGAATGGTTCGGATTTTTATTTTTTTTAAAGGCTTCGTCGTTATAGAAATTTTTGAATAACACAATTTTCAATTTCGTTTTTTCTAAATATTGAATATCATGACAGAAAAATATGTGTTTAGATCTTTTGATATTCCTCTGTATGTCGAATAAAATGATGTGTTCTTATTAGATTAGAAATAACATCTAACCTACTAAGAAAATATCTCGGAAACATCTTCAAACCGCCTCCACACATCTATAAAGAGTAAAAGTAGTGAAAAGATGAGCAATGACTATGATTATTCTTTCTTTTTCTTTTCATATAGTTTTTTTTTTTTAAGCATATATTTCATTTTAACATCTAACCAATTTTGACTTAATGATATTGCTTGACTATATTTATTGTACACCAAAGCAAATGTATATTCAAGGTCAAGTGTTACGTCAAATAGCGTTTTATACATTACAGAAGCATACTCCGATAAAATTTATAGAAGTATTTTGTGTGCTTTGTGTTAATAAATGAAATTACCTTTTTTTTCCATTCTGGTGTGAATATTCGTCTAGAGAATAAATGTAGGGCTTATTTATTACCTAAACGTTATTATTTATATTTCGTCGTTCTTTTTATTTTTGTATATAAATGAATTTATGATGTGATATCTATATTTTTGGTGCGCAATTATTACAATATTTTTTTTCTTTTTTTTTTTTTTTATTTTGTTGATGTTAAATCAACACACTGAATAGACTTAATGATTGCTTAAATTAGAATATTATGTTTACAAAACTACGTATTGCATATGTATTAGATTTAGCTATATTATTGTCTATATTTATATGTAACTCACGATGATCGCATATCCTATTTACGGCTAAATCAAATAATGTTCCATTTATATAATCTTTAAATAAGATTCTCGAAATTATTTTTTTTATTAAATTTTGTTTTCTTTATTTTTTTTCAGGCATGCCCATTAAATCCAGCACCTGAACTTCAATCTGAACAAGAGTTCTCACAACGTTTTGCACATGTGATTCGTGGAGTCATTGATTTTGCCGGTATGATACCCGGCTTTCAGTTGCTCACACAAGACGATAAATTTACATTATTAAAAGCTGGCCTTTTTGATGCTTTATTTGTTCGTTTAATTTGTATGTTTGATTCGTCCATAAATAGCATTATATGTTTAAATGGACAGGTGATGCGACGAAATTCTATACAAAATGGTGCCAATGCACGTTTCTTAGTTGACTCAACATTTAATTTTTCGGAACGTATGAATGCAATGAATTTAACAGACTCTGAAATTGGTTTGTTTTGTGCAATTGTTTTAATAACACCAGATCGTCCGGGATTGAGAAATATTGAATTGGTTGAAAAAATGTATTCAAGACTGAAGGGTTGCTTGCAAACAGTTATTACACAAAATCGTCCTGATGATCCTGATTTTATGGTTGAATTATTGAAATTGTTGCCCGATTTAAGAACATTAAGCACACTACATACAGAGAAATTAGTAGTCTTTCGTACAGAGCATAAAGAAATGTTGCGTCAACAAATGTGGTCAATGGAAGAGGATTCGAGTAAAGGGTCAGGTTTAAGCCCATGGGGATGTAATGATCAGATAATGGAAGAAGTTACAAAGAGTCCTATGGGATCAGTGTCAAGCACAGAATCAGGTGATACTGCATCTGATTACTCTCAATCTTTATCAGCGTCTGCACCATTGTTGGCAGCAACATTAGCCGGTGGCTGTCCATTGCGTCTTCGTGCTAATTCTGGTTCTTCAGCTGAAGACGATATTGTGGGTACCGCTCATTTAACACAAAATGGATTAACAATAACACCAGTAGTACGAACAGTACAACCGGCTCATCACATTCGCTATAGAAAACTAGATTCACCAACAGATTCAGGTATTGAATCTGGAAATGAAAAGGCCGATCATAAAGCAGCCAGTAGTGAATCTTCGTCATGTTCAAGTCCACGTTCATCGGTTGATGATATAAATGAAGATAAACGGCCCATTGTTGAAGATATGCCAGTATTGAAGCGAGTACTTCAGGCACCACCATTATACGATACAAATTCTCTCATGGATGAGGCATATAAACCTCACAAAAAATTCCGAGCACTAAGACATCGAGAAAGTGATGCAGAGGCTGATGCAATTCATCATCCACAAACCCAAACCTCTCAAAATCAACTATCAGCACCAGTAGCTCCAGCATTACCGCCACCACAACCACAACAACAGCAACAGTCGCAACCACCACATCATCAAAGCCAGTTGCATATGCATTTAACAAGGCCACTAAATAATAATCACCATCAAAATTTACATTTGAATCATCATCAGTCTTCCTTGTCAAGCACACATTCAGTTCTGGCCAGATCATTAATGGAAGAACCACGTATGACACCAGAACAAATGAAACGCAGTGACATTATCCAAAATTATATTAAACGAGAGTCACAGGTTGAACAACAACAGCAACAACAACAGCAGCAACAACAACATCAACAGCATCAACAGCAACAAATGCATTATAAAAGTAGTCCGCACCACAATTCTCAAAGCGGCCTGCTAGTTTGTGCATTATCACCTGCTAATAATGGTGCTGTCTCAAATAATACAGCTAATGCTCCTCAACAATGTCCGTTCACATCATCAAATCGTTGGCAAAGTAGTGGACTTTCAGTAATAACACGACAACACACTCCATCGCCCGGTGGTACATCCTCATTAAATGAACCGCCCAGATATTTCCAATCACCTCATTCAACATCATCAACATCACCACCACGTCCATCACCTACATCGGCTGCACCATCACCACGTATCTTGGAGCTTCAAGTTGATATAGCTGATGCACAGCAACCATTAAATTTATCAAAAAAATCACCATCACCACCACCACAAATGTTAGTACAGCAGCAATCAGCTGGTTCACCGACAATGACACCACGAATCATTGTCACATCATCGCCGCACACAACCTCTGCATCTGTGCATAAAGTCTTGTTAGAAGCGTAACCATATGTTGATAGTGATGTTCATTCATCAACGTCGTCGAATGGTTTTATACCAGCACCATTGCCAGTTTTACCATCGACGTCATGTGCTTATCACGTTTTGAAGAATTTATTGAAAGAATTATAAAGTTTCTAAAATCGAAAGTATAATAAAATGATGATGAAATTTTTTTTTTTTGTTTAATTAATATAATAAAAAAGGTGTAAAATGAAACAAATTATTATTTACTCATTGATATATAAAAAAAAAGAAACACCTTACTACATGCATATACACTAAGAAGATCTCTTCCCATCAATTTTAAGAAAAATAATTATTTAAAAGAAATTTAAGAAAAAAAACAAAAAAAAAACAAAAAAATTACAACTATACTATACATATTATTATTCTATATTAAAATAAATAGTGAAAAATAAACGTAAGTATAAATAATATAAGTAGTAATTTAGTAGCTGTACGTTAATATTACAATAATAATAATAATTAAAATAAACTACTTTATTGTCTTATATTTAAAATAAATTTAAATGAAAAGAATTTTTTTTTAAATTAAAAGAGAAACAAATGAAATAATTATTCATAACATTAGATTTAATGATTAAATAAAGATGCGAGAAATTGACCATTGATTTTAAAAATGTGAAAATAAATGTGGTTGACAGAATAATTATAAATTTGACACAGAAGAAAAAAGTAATTGTCAATAGATGAAGAAAAGAGTCGTGTATTAAATACCAAATAATTTATTTAAAAATAATAATTTAAATAAAGACAAAAAAAAAACAAAAAAGATTTTGTACATTTAAAATTTAAAACAAAAGAAATTATAATAATTTGTAATTAATTATAATTTAAAACTACCTAATTATTAATAATCAATTAAATACAAATTTAATAAATTTAATTAAAATAAAAAACAAAACAAAAAAAAAATTTACAAAAAAAAAAATAAAAATACAAAAAAAAAATACAAAATCTATACAATT
>JAABKK020058543.1:0-20554 GCA_011634745.2 Catotricha subobsoleta
TTTCCCATTAAACTATTAAAATAGAAATATTTTATTATTTATTACTTATTTTTAAGATTTGAATATTTGCAGTCGTAGACTTTTTATTCTAGACAGAGTAAAACACTTTATAGTTAGTTTTATCAACACAACATACTAACGGGACACTTAAACTTATCTAAAGTCTATCAAGTAGACTGTATAGACTGGTCTTAGGGTCCTGTATCTTGGCTACAGACTATGTAAACATACCAAAAATGCCTATTTAAGACTATAGAAACACTTGCTACATTCAATAATCATCGCTGTTATTTTCGGTAAATGAAGAACTCAATACAAAAATCGATTACAAGTCATTCAAGACTTCAAGAGGTCATATCGATTTAGATAAGCGATCAGTATAATTGATATAAAAATAGTTGCAAATAAATTTTGAATAATATTCACAACTAAGTTCAAATCGAGTTGTAATGATAAGTAAAAGTAAAATTATTAATATTTGATTTGCGCAAATCATATAAAATTATAAATGTCAATGACTTACCGGTTTTCTTGCAACACCACACCTTACCCAATAATGGCATTCTATCTGTATTTTATTTGCTAGTTAAATACATTTTATATAAATCTTATGACAAATAAGTATTCTGTGCATATTTTATTTGTTTTTTTTTTGTTTAGATATAAATTATGATGATGAATAATTTTTAATGAATTTCTTATGATGAAAATGATAAACAATCTAAAGACATTGTGCTAATTTTGTTTTTATTTTTTATTTAATGGATTTTAATACTGATGTACAACACTATATGTAGTTGTAGGTATACTGTACGTATCAACCCGTATCGTTTATTAATAATCGAACTGACAGATTCTCTATGAAATATATTTTAAAATATATTTTAAAACATAATTATGGAAATAAAATCGAAAAATACGTATTAAATTTCCTATATACGAATAATTATAAGAAAATATTATAAATATTTATAATTAATATAAGGTTGTGAATTATTTAACACAAAATTTAATTACAATTCATCTGAAAATTTGATAACGAAATAACTTTGATTCTCTCGTCGACCATGAGTAGGGGAGACCGGGGCTATTACATACCAGGCCACCAGGGGTAATACCAGCCATTCTATTTTTAAAAAAGAGGAATAATTCAATCTAGTCCAAAGTTTTAACGTAGAACAATATTAACTTTACTCAGTTGCCAAAAAAATTTGACTGCTGTCGAACGTATTGTACAGAGAAGTAATTGCGTATTTTGTGAAAAACTTCTTTCCGAGTCGTAGTGGTGTCTTAATTTCATAAATAACTTGTTTCCTATAAACTTAATTAAATTGACCTTCAAGAACAAAATGTAGAGGAAGGATCAACCTTGCTAACGAGCTATTGATTTCAAAAAAAAGCTATAGCCACCTATATGTAAAAAGTGGCCGGTATATCCCCGGTCTCCCCTATATATTTTCTATTTGATGCTATTTTCTTCACATGAATTATGAAGAAAACAATATTAAAGTTTATTTTCTAATAAAGTTCTACATTGTAGTTGTACAAAGAAAAATCTATTAACCTGATGACCATTAGAGATCATGCATATTGAATGCAGATGAACAACTGCAACCATTTGTTTTTTTTTTGTTTTTTGATTTTTTTTGTAGATTATAACAATGTCTATATATTTCTATTTGTAATAAACTAGAAACCATTTAATTTTATGTTGAACATATTTTCGTTCATGTTTATAAAATCTTGATAAAATAAAAGTAGTTAGTTGTGTAATGTGTAGTATTGATTTTAATAAAGTTATTCAACTGTAATATTATATTTAGTTTAAATACTTGCAAGTTAGAGATAAATAGAAGATGATTTGTCTATATTACGCGAGTAACATATAAGTATATATACATAATATACATACTAATAATATTTATAATATTGGATGAATTGTACGCGCGGAGTATAATAAATTTTATTAATACATTTAAAACTGCATTAATATCTATTATAATATTATAAATATATGTTAACATGAAAGTGTTGTAAAAGTACAGTACTAAGTTCAATATCCGTGCAAGAATTTACATGAAACGCATTTAATTCAAAAATCATTATCTAAATGTGAATATTTCAAATATCATGATTTCAAGAAAGAAAAAAAAAGCTCTTAATAAAAATGTATTTCTTTCCAATTATAAACAAAAAAAAATAGGTATCAACTTTAGGAAAACGTGAACCATCCGTTGAAACTCTATCATTTATTAATCATACCGAATGTCACTGCATCCATTTACATGAACATCGATTTAATCCACTATTCAAAAATAATTCAACAAATTTAATGGAAACAGATGCAACCAATATATCAAATTTGACTAGTTGTAATTGTGTAAAACATTTTACAATAGAACAAGTTGATGACAACAATGGGAATATAGATGATGATGATGGTTCAATTAGAGAGTGTCGATGTGATTGTGCACCAGGCAATGTTAGTTGTGAGTTTCTTAAAAAGGGAAACGATGGATTTTCAATAGAAGATAGAAGGTAATTTGTACTGAACGATATTTATTTATTAATTATTATAATAAATATAAAATCACCGCAGTCATTTTCATTTGTGTTTAATGAATGCAGATGCCATAAATTGAGTATAACATACGACATTTCCAGTATTTAATTGCTTTCAATTTAATATGATTGTTGAATTCGTTTATATTGTGTGTGTGTGTATGCACAAACTCATGTAGAAAATATGTCCATACATTTTCCAGTTGCAAGTATATGCAAGTAACATGAAAAGTTTTCAATTAATTTAAATTTAATTGCAAATTGAAAAATAACTAAAACAAACAAAAATAAATGGCTCAAGAAATGAACTGTACTTCGTTTAATAGTATTTTCTATTTATGACTCTTTAATTTTATCCCAACAGATGTATAATGGAAAAACGATGTACGGTGCCAAATTGTGAATATGGCCAATACAACAGAAGAACTGGACGATGTCCGAAATTTCAAGATAAATTGAATTCGGCTAGTGCTAGAAATTTGTATTTTGATTAATTTTTGATAAAATTACGGAAGACAAATTCATGGTCTATATTTTCGGTATTAAACTAGTCATTTTTGCGGTTCGTATATACACTTTTTCTTTTCAGTTCTTTTATAATTTAAATAACACTGAAATATTCTAATTAAAAGAAAAATATTTTAATCAATATTTATTTACATAAGTATATTGTTTTTCTCAAAATGAATTAAAGATTTCTTAGATTTTTGTATCTGGAAACTATAATTTCAAATTTACTATATTTCATTTTGTGTGCATAAATTTTAGCTTTAGTGAAAAGTATTAAGTAATCATTTTGTTTAATTTCACTTAGAAATTATATTTTTGTAAAAATAAAAAAAAAAATATTTTATGTTACATTTTACACAATTTTTTTTTTTAAGCTGATATATTTTTTTAGTATCGAATAAATATAATTGAAAATAAATAAATAATTTTTTTTTAAAGCATTTAATTAATAATAACGGAATGTCTTTAATTTGAATGTCTCCAAATGATTGATAACTTGAAATACTTAATAAAAAAAAAAAAAACTCAATTTAGATTAAGAGCAATCTGAATAATAAGAGCATATTCCAATTTTAAGTGCAGAGAATATACGCGGGTAAGTTTAAAAGTCATCCAGTTATTTGTAGACCAAATAGAACTAATAATTATAATTTCTGTACATTAATATGTACTTTGATTAATAAAATAGTTATGATATGCATCATAATTAATTTTTACTGATTATTATTTGCTAAATATAACTCTATATACAATAGGGTGGATCGAATTTTTCAGAACTGCCGGTACCATTGTTTTCAGATTTGCATTTTGTCTCAAGATCGCCTTAATATTTTTTTTTTAATGCAATCTCCGAGGTGCTTGCCTCAGCCATAAGGTAGAACCACATGGTTAAAAAAAGACCTCATGATTAAAAAAAGACCATTTGGTTAAAAAAAAGCCATGAGATTAAAAAAAAGCCTTAAGGTTAAAAAATACCAAAAATAAACCATGGGGTGTTTTTTTTAAACCACATATGGTCTTTTTTTAAACCATATGATTCCCCCTTTGACTGAGGCAAGAACATCGGAGATTGCAATAAAAAAAAAAAATATGACGGTAATCCTGAGACAAAATGCAGCTCAGAAAATAATGGTACCGGCGGTTCTGAAAAATTCGATCCACTCTAATATACAACTATAATGAATAATTTATAATATAATAGGGGTATACGGTCGATAGAACGTATATTATTTATTATTTATTATAGTGCGATCACTCATTTTCTTATAAAGATCATATAAATAGCAACAATTTATGTAATGTACCCAAGCGACATTTACTACCAAAATCGCTGTATTTTTATCGCAAGAAAATTTACTAATATTACCGTAATAAAACGATAAATGTGTCTACCAAAATTAGAAATTTTCCAAGTAATAATAATAATATTCTCAATATTAGAACAATATTATACTAGTTATTTAACAATTTAAATATTAGTAACATCAATAACCCGAGAAATACATGGTTGCTTCTCCTTTTGCAAATGAAATATATAATTTACAGAATATCTAAACTCTTGACATATAATCATCGATGAAATCCATTCTTTTTAAACAGAAAATAATAACTTTTTATAATCAATAAATTAAATTGATTAAATTTAACTAAATTACATAAAAGAAAAAGAAAATTATTCTTTTTTTTTAAATTCGTGTCTTTTTTTTTTGTTCTTCTATCAATGCACTGGAATGTTCAAATCGATTATTCAGTTAATATCTTAAAATTTAAAAAAAAAAAAAAAATGATTTCCAAGTGCTCAATAGCTGAATGAATTAAAAATGACTGAAAAATTAAAATTGCATAACCATTTGTTCATTTTCATCCAAAACGTGTACAACTTAAAATTTACTTGAATCGAAATAATTTTACATCTCGTTAAATGCGTCACAACCAATTTGCAAGCAATATACATATTTTAGGATTGAAAAAATTCCGACCGTTTTTTTTTTTCAATATATATTATTTTACAGTACATTTATTAAGTATATACCCTTACCCATGTAATGATAGTATACATCCATTCTATATAATTTATTTGTACATAAACAGTAGGCTAGCACAAAATGTTTGTGATTATTTTAAAGTAAGACCAAAAATCAAGACGATTCACAAATTTCAGTAAGTATAGAACAAATAAATACCAACAGAATTATTATATAGAAATATATGTATATTAATTATATACTTGACGACTTAATTTACGATTTATTTACAATTCTCCTTTCACTTTTCCATTATTTATTAACTATTTAGGTAGCATTTATATGAAATTATTGCAGACATATTTCACACAAGATATTCGATGGTGTGTAAGTATTATCTTATTCGGATTAATATATATGCATATTATATCTGTAGGACTGTAGGCTGTAGGTATAGATATGATATTATGGTTTAATATCAAAATGTGTTTCATGATTAAGTTGATTATTATTGTTGGCATATATATTATTATTATTATTATATAGATGACGAGATGTATTATTGCTGATATAAATATGATATGACATCCCTAAAAACATATGTAAAATAATATTGAATGTATAAATAAATATGTACGCGTGTAATTTAAATAATTTATAATTTAATTACATTCAGTGGTGTAAGTATATATTTGTATTGTTTATATATTTTGGGGATTTTATAAGGTTGGGTAGGATACGCATGGTTTGTGAGAAAGGCAGTTATAAATTTCTATACCAGATAAAATTTATATGATTTTACTGAAATAAATATAATAATTTTTGGAATGATGAGATCCAGGGTTTTACCAAAAATCACTTTTATACCAAATACGGGTATTTTGGAAAAATTGAAAAAGATACTTTTTTCAAATCACGAATGAAAGCTTGATGCATTAAAATCATATTTTAAAAAGATAAAAAAGATATATTTTTTTTTAATTTTCACAAATAAACCACGTAACAAACCGTGGTGCATATAAATCACATTTTTTTTTTCTTAAACATTGTTTTACGTTAATCCAACAATGTAATGGCATCTAATTAGTTTGAGTATTACAAAAAATATAAAAAAAGGCTAGCTTTAAAACAAAAATAAGCCCATGAAACTGAAAATACTGACCCATCATGCAAAATTCGCCGCAGTAAAATATGCTTAAAAGAGACCCTTTGCCTTATTGAATATAAAATATACATATATAGATTAAGATCAAAATTTCTGTGCGATTAAAATTCAAAATCCACAAAAATCGGGTACGTCTGACAACCCTGAATGCATTGTTGTCCTGTAATATTAACAGTTTTCACAAAGTGTTCATAAATATATAGAGAATTGGATATTTTAAAATTGAAGGGAAATTTGGTATAAATATAGCAGAAAGCCATTGGAGTGTATTTGTATATGAATTGTATGCGAAACATGAGTTAATATATAAATTATAAAAATTCAATGCTGTTAGTTTAAATATATGTAAATATATAATTTTAATGTCATTACATTAATATAAGAGGTTATTAAATATAATATTTATCATATTTATTATTTATAATTTTAAATACAAAATAAAGAGGTATATATATAATAAATCATATTACAGTAATATTGGTCGATGACGTGATTGTAAATGAGTTATAAACTCTATATAGAAAATATTATATTCAACTGCATACTTAATTGCATTCAAATTATTTATACCAAATATTATTATCTTCATTTTTTATTTTTTAAAAAAAATATTTATTATGGGATTTTCGAATTAGCAACCAAATGAATACAAAACAAAAAACTTGCATATTAGTAAATCCATTTATTCAATTCATACTTTCTTATAAAACAATAAAACGAAACTCATGAATAATGTATGTTCCAAAAATAAAATTTCAAATTTTGGTTAGACACAATTTTTTTTTTTTTTTTGAATAGTGATTATTTCACAAATCACAATCATTGACTCTCCATTATGTACTTATACAAATCCTACGTACATTCACCATATGCATATACAATATACAAATACTGTGTATAACATCTTGTAGACATAAGTGCAAAATAACTACTTGTTTTGAATTTCAATAACTCCATGATGAACAAGAGAGGTGGATGGGAAATGTTCAAATAAGAATTTTTGTTTAAAAATAAATTTTATTTCGCAATAAAGAATAGTAAATATATATATTTTGTTTCGATGACTCAGACTTTTTTTTTATTATTAACGTTTGTTTATTTATTTTTAGACTATATAACGTTTGCTTGTAGGTATATTCGTAATTATTATTGATAAATAATGCAATATTAGTGATTGAAAACAGAACATCAATCACGCAGAAAAAGTTGAAAAGGTTATGGTCAGTTGATGTTATATTCATTTTGTTTGTACCTAATGCTATGTGTGTAAGATATATTAAACGCAATCGAATAAAATATTTTCGAATGAAATAATTTTTTAAGCTTTTTATAGAGTTTATATATGTATATATGATTTGTGAAATAATTAATTTACTTAAAAGTTGCTATTAAATTAATAAATTTACATTTATACCCATTAGTTTTATTATCAATTCATAGCTCAATAAATCAACCGGCTACTGAATATTTCTAATGTTTGTTGTCTGTCGAAATAAAAATATGTTTTGTTTTAAATAAATTTTGAATATCGAAAAAAGAAAAGCTGGCAGAAGATGGCCTGGCCATAATAGCGAAAGTTATAATGTAATCTGTGCGACGTGTTGTTTAATTTCAAATTAATATAATAATATGATTTTCGATTAGGAACTCGAATTTAATGTGGAAATTAATTTAGTCACAGATATTAGTATTTTAGTGGAAATAAAAGTTAAGATATAATTCATTCAAACTATATTACAATATGTATAATAATCATGTATAAATTATGTTGAATTCATACTATTAGCTTGTGATGGCTATGATATTGTCTATCAAATCAATTCATTGGCGGTTGTAAATGAGTTTAGTTTAGTTTACCTTTTGGATTTGCAATCCTTTTAACACATACTATTTATCTGATAATCTATCAACAACAAAAAACTGTTAAAAGTCTCAAAATATTTAAATTTGCTATATCTTTACGATTACAAGTAAAATTATGGTGTGCCTTCTTCGATGTGTGCCCGACATTAAAACGTACTGTAATTTAACGTAATATTTGAAGGTAAATTTCATTAAGTTTTACCTATCCTATATGAATCTTTCATTATTTAAAACAACCACCAGCTGACTATATATTTAAAACCTTGCTACATATACATCTTTTTTCACTAAAAACTACAAAACGAAAGGTAGGTTAATATTTAATATAGAAGGAGAAAAAAGATTTAAAGCTATCTAAATATTTGTAACATTAAAAACAAAAAAATGATAATGCATACTTTGAAGTCTTGAGTCTTGATACACCATATACCGAATTTCTTTCAAATTAAAACCAAAAATTATATTGAAATAACGAGTAAATAATAAATAGTCTTTGAGTTTACTTGAAGATGTCGCACTCGTTAGTGGTTTAAGTCCAAAATGTGTGGTGAGTATCAATTTTATAAAATGTATTTATTTTTATTGCGCATACATCAACAATTTCAAAAGTAAGGCTTACACCGTATTATACAAATGACGTTACTTTTGGATGTCGACTTTTAAAAAAATCTCTTAGTTCATAATAGAATCAATAAAATGTAAACAAAGAATATATTATGCACAATTGCAACAATAATTCCAACTTACAGTGATAGCTCACCGGCGTAGCCCCCACTATTTTTCATTAATAAATAAATTTAGCTTAATATAAGATTTAAGGGAAGGTTGAAAAGTCTTCGTAGCATTAACATAAACAATACTACTCAACAATTCAATATCATAGCATAAACCGAATTAAGTTGAACAAAACTCAAATGAAAAATGAAAAAAACAACGAAATTTTAGAAAGGTGTCATAAACAAGGAAACGAGAAATATGTTCAAAGAGATTTCTTCAAAGCACTAGAATATTTCAATCAAAGTATTTGTTTTGCAATAGACGATTCTGGACATTTGAGCATTGGCTATGCAAACCACCGTTCAGCTGTTTATTTGGAATATAAATTGTATAAAACTTGTTTGGAAAATATTCATATGGCTAAAAAGGCCAACTATCCAGACAGACAAAATTATTAAAAGAGAATCAGAATGTCACAAGCATATTAATGAAATGAATAAAAAGAGAAATATTAATCGTAATTATAATATTTTATATGAGCCAAAATTAAGTTTTCCACCAAATCCAAAAATTCCAGAAATTGCCAATTGTTTGGATATTCGTAAAAATAATGAATTTGGATACCATTTTGTCACAAACAGAGATCTTATTGTTGGACAAATTGTTGCAATAGAAAAACCATTTTGCACAATTATTATTGACGAACGCAAATATCAGAGATGTGCGAATTGTTTGCAAGAATGTGATCTTAATTTAATACCATGCAAAAATTGTACCGCAGCAATGTTCTGCAACCAAGAATGTTATGATAAAGGTCAAGCTAATTTCCATGAAATCGAATGCCCCATTATTGATGAATTGCTTCCCGATTAATTATCACAGCAGTAAAATTATTTGAAACAATTGATGATTTAATTAATTTCACTTAAGAATATGATAAACAAGAAATTAACGTATTCACCATGGATTATTCAATATCAAATTCAATTCAATCTTTTTATCCAATTTATGCCCTCGAAACAAATCAAGAGAAAAGAGATGTTGAGATAGCCAAAATTTATAGAACGCTTTTAGAATGCCCGAAATTAAGAGAAGTATTTCAGACGGAAAAAGAAATTGATTTTTTGATAAAAATTAATATTTCGTAACTTACAAGTAATTAATATTAATTCTCCTGTGGTAAAAATCATGTTAAGTTTATAGATATACCATTATGCGGCATCACAAGTCTATCTCAATGATATGTTTGATACTCGTGAATGTATGGGTTTGTATGAAATTTGTTGCCGATTGAATCATTCTTGTGCACCAAATGTCTATCGTGTACCATATGGGACACAGTTTGTTATAACCATTTTGCGATCAGTTAAAAAAGGTGAACAACTATTTGATGATTATGGGTAAATATATAAAAAAAAATATTATTACAGCGCTAGATTAAATAAAATTTTCAACTGTTTATTCATTCATTTTATTTAGATACAATCATAGATCTTGGACACTTGATGAACGTCAAAAAGAAATTAAAAAAATATACAAATTCAACTGAAAAAATAATTATTCAAAGTATAAGAAGTCTTCATGACGACAACATTCCGTTTCCCTTCTCAATGGATGATCTCAAAAAAATTGATGATTTAAATAAATCATTTATTAAAAAAATAAATATTCATCGTTTATTTGCGTATTTACAAAAACATGATGAATCTTATCCGTGCTATAAGCTGTTGTCGATTTAACTCAAATTATCTACATGTTGGATGGTTCTAATGGCTATGAATGTTCTGTTACTTATGAATGAAATTGGAAATGTACAATTACCAAAAACTAGAACACCAGAAGAACGGGAAAAATTTTACAATCCTTAAAGTAATGAAAATCAATAATTTTTTTAAATAATATATTCGAATATATACAAAATAAATCCATTAATGAGACTTGTATAAAATGACAGAGTTTGTTAATTGTGACCTCTGGGAATCAGATATTATTAAATAAAGATAGTGTTAAGTAATTAAGTGTAATTGTAGTTTTTTTATTTTCACAATTTTTTAATTGAATTGATTGATGCTTCTTTAAATTTACACAAGATAAAAACACAAATCTACTATTTTAAAATTGGATTAGTATCCAAAATTTATTTATATGCACTACAAATAAGTTGTTCCCGAGATTAGGGGGTCCGGTCTCCATCTGGATACTAGTTTCCGAGATTAGGTGGAGGACAGATAACAAAAAAAAAAAAACAAATCTATAATGGACTTTATGTTTCACATGTAGTATGATGTAGTGCATAATGACTTCACATAAGTAACTATTGCTATAAAAATTTAAAAATAAAACAAATAAAACAATGATACTAATTATTTTTTAACAATGTCATTTTCTTTTTTATTTCTATAATATTATTTTTATTTTACCACACCGATTTTAAGCGTTTTTTTTTTTTTTTTTTATAAAAAATACAGAGTTTTAACAACTGTAGGCTTTCATTTTTACATAATAATTTTTTTTAAAGTATAATATTTTATAATTATTATTATTTATGTTTATTTTAAATTGTTATTTTTATTTATTTAAATATTTGAAACTAAAAAAAAAAAAAAAGTAATTATTAAGTGATATTTTATTCAAAATATTAACAATATCAATAGAAAGTGTTTATAATCGAAAAAATTTACAATGAAAATTTATTGAATTTGTAACATAAACAAAAAAGAAAAAAAATCATTTAAACATATTTTATCTTTCTTTTCAAATTCAATGTCGTGCGAATCACAAAAATTGTTTAGAACTGATTTGGAATATAAAAGGATTTAGATAAAATGAAACGGTAAAATAATATATAGCGTACCATAATATTGTTATTTAAGTAGTTATTTTATGGACAACAGTTTAATATTTTTAATATTGTTGTATTTAAGGCGGTAATTAATATTTGCAATTAAATATTTTCGCTATGAAATTAATATAAACAATTGGTTACCACAAATCTAAATATGGAGAGTATATTTTCGTTTGATTCATGGTAAGCAATAGTTTTATTGTTTCGCATTTCTTTTTGTTTAAACCATAATTTTTATTATTGTTTTATTTTGGGAGATAAACAATAAATAAAATTATTGCTGGTTTTGTTTTCGTTTTTTTTTTATTTGGGTCACTTATTTTTCATTCAACAATAAATTTAAAATCCAATTTTCAAAGTGTGTGAGAGAGAGAATAAAACACTAAATGGATTTAAATTTATTCATTTGGAAAAATATTTAATTGCAATATTGTGGTAGTTATTTGTGTTTCGTTTTGTATTTTTATTTCTTCTTTTTTTTTTAAAACAATTAAACTTAAGAATTTTTATTAGAAATTGTTCCACGAATTAACTAAATATTGCTCAAGTTTGATTATCTTTAAAAAAAAAAAGAAGAAAATCATGACATTTTATTGTGCGTTACGTTCGTAATATAATATTTTTGATTTATTTTATAAAAAAGCGTTAATAAATTTCTATGAATATGTTTATTATTTTTTTTTTTTTTTTATATTGTTTCCCTTAAATAACTAAAGTCGATTTATTTATCGGTTAAGTGAATATAAAGTATATTCCAATATATTGAAAAAGCTATAAAAAAAAAAATAAGAAAATAAGTAGGATTACGAATTGGACAGGATATTTTAAGCTGCACTGCGTTTTTCCATTTTGTTTGTATTGTTTTTTTTTCGTTCGTTTTGTATTATTTTTATTCTATTGTTATATTAACAAAGTTTCAGTTTTTTTCATTTGTTTTTGTTGGATTCTAAAAAAGAATCTTAGACATTCTTTTTTATAACATCATTCAATTATTTTTTCTATACATATTTGATTAAACATAATTGTTTTCAAAAAATATACACAGCAATATTAACAATAATAATAATATTTGTTCAACATTTTGATATTTACAAAGACCACACAACTAAATATATGACTAATTGAATAAAACAATTATAATTCTTTAATACGAATTTAATTCAGTTGTGATTATGTTGGTGGTGGTCCATTTTGATATTGTAACATTGGCTCCAAACTGCGGGCAAAATTATTTGTAAATATACATGAATAATCTTCACCGTGGGGTACAAGTGTAGCAACACCTAATAGAAGCAGCATTAATGCCTGAATAGGCAGAGAGGCACGTAGAACGCGACCCATGAAACGATAGCCCCGCGCAAGAACGGTAGTGTTGATTTCTTCTGATGTGTCGTCGCTGCTAAAAATTTATTATTTATATTAATTGAAAATAGAAAATTAAGTTTTTGTTTTGTTTTTTATTAAAGGTTTTTTAGAGAGAAAAAATATGGAAAAATCTTTTTAAATTAAAATTTGTATAGTTCTGAAATTGTGTGTTATTGACAAAAAAAAAATGTTATATGAAATTGAAATCACTTATTTGTAGAAAGTATGGCAAATATTTTATTAGAAAATTGATCTTGAAAACTAGATTCGAATTTCACAAAACTATTCAAAAATTTACTAGAAAAAACTTTCCAAAAATTTGTTCATCAAATAATTATTCGATTTTAGGAAGCCTTCGAAAACAAAACTAATTATACAAATATATTTTATTTATTTTTAAATACTTAATAAAAGAAATATTTTATTTCTATTTAATTTCTATAATTAAATGAAATTTATACGATTACGTTTTTAAAGCCATACAATTTAATTTTTACCATCGCAAGTGTATTTAATAGTGATTTATTACGAATACGATCGAATGACTACAATATCAAAATTATTAAAATGCTTTAAAAATTAGCAAAAAGAATCTAATTAATTGTTGTTCTATTGATGAAATGAAATGAAGTGAAAATCAATAAATAAATATGAAAAGAAAAAAAAAACTAAAAATTATCATACTTTGCATTGTCAGTGGAATGTGTTGATGCCAATAATGGCAGAGACCTGGCTCCAGTTTGATCCAGCAGCTATACAAAATATAAAAGAAAAATTGAAAAATACATAACCAGTGCGCTCATAACAAAAAAACAAAAACAAACAATAATATTTGAAAGCTTTTATTTTATAAGTATATTCTTGGTGTTGTGCTTACTTCAAATAAAATTCTATTTTGATAAAATCTAACTAATTATTTAATTAAAAATTTATATTATAAATTTTCAATAAGCTATCGTATTTTTTTTTTTCGTTTCAAAAATTACAAATATATTTGAATACATACCTCTTGTGATAGACCATGTAATGATGTTCCGGCACTTGCTGATAAATTTAAGCCCAATTGAGTTGAATCGTAGCCAAGTACAGCACCCAATTTAACAATGTAAACACCAGTTAGGCGTCTTAATGATTGTAAACGAAGTCGTAAATCGGTTAATCTGGAATGTGTTCTTTAAAATTAATGTTTATAATTTGGAATCTTTTGGATGAGCTACAAGTGGGACGGTAAATTGGGCGGCCGAAATAATATTTGATGGAATGTGGTTTTTATGATTTAAAAAAAAAAGAAGAAGAAAAATTATGACGAAATTGTAATAAATGAGATATTTTGTTTTGTTATTTATGGTAATGTTTCTTTATATAATTGAATGTTTTTTTTTTCTACATATACTACGAGTACTTTGTAAATTTGTTTTTTTAAATGTGTGTGAATATGTGTTTCTTTTTTTTCTTTCTTTTTTTTCTTTTATTTGGGTAGGTTTATTAGTTCTAGGAATAAAAAAGTTAATTTTGACATTAGTATTTTATTTTAATATAAATTAGTGAAAATGCAATATAAAAAAATTGATTAGCAGAATATTAGTTGGACAGAAGCATGCAATATACAAGTACAATATATAAATTAGATATATTTATACATTGATTTACGGTGATTAGAAACTAATTTTGAGTTTTTTTCTTTATAAATTTCAATTAGTGATTAAGAGCATTTACCCCTAAATTAAATTTTAATTAATTAATGTGCTAGTAATAATTGTAATTAAAATAAAAATAATAAATAAATTGATATTTTTTTTTAAAGCCAATTTTCTTAAAATTCTTATAATTTAATAAGCATTCAGCATTTAATTAAACGGCAAATGCTCTTAAACGGTAATATAATTGCATTTACCAGATTATATTATTATTGATATTTTAAATATTTTATCATTTTATATTTTAATCTTTAATTTTGTTAATTTTGTGTCAGATTGATGTTGCAAAAAAAAAAAAAAAATAACAATAACACCTCAAAATTAGTTCGTTCCGCCCCTACAAATCGAAATAAAGTAATCTTACCTGGAATAAGTAACGGTAGATCTTTGCGATTCATCCGATTTAAGTAGCTGATCAGCAGCCTCCTGTAAACCAATAACTCTCGGTTCACATCGTTCTAATTCACTTCGTAATTCACGGAATTTGGAAAATTTCGCTTCTAATATACTTTTGTCGACCGTTAAATCAACCGGTTCAGATGCATGAATTGTATTTTCAGTTTGTTCTAACCATAAACATAATTCATCAATAATTTGATGGAATTCAGCATTACCCATTAATGCTGTTTGTAAGAGTGATTGCCATTTAGCTGTAGTTTTACAAATCTTTTCCCAACGTAAATTATCATTATGAAGTCGATCCCGTAGTTGTTTAGCTTTTTCTGTGTCTAAGGTATGCGTAGCCAAGTGATCACCAACCACATTTAACGAACTAACTATACTCTTGTGACTCTCTAAATCCAATAGGAATTCACGATGATCTGTAACAATATCTTCTAGTTGTTCTATGTTACTAGGTGGAGACGATTGTAATTTTTGTGTTCCTTCAGCAAATTGTAGCCATTGTTCCAGTCGCCATAGATCATTATCGATTTGTTGCCAATTTCGTTGAGAACATAATGGACATGTTAAGCGACCACTGTCACTAAAGTAAAGAAAAATGGATTTTGAGAATAGAGTACGACGTAAAATTATGAATTGTAATTATTAATTTAATGATTAGTACTAAATTTATTTTTAAAATCATGCTTAAATCTTGTGTAATTAAATTTTATACTTAATTTTTTTAAGTTTCAATAAAAGTATTATTCAATTAAAAATTACTTTAAGGAAATTATATTGATTTTTTGGAAATATATTGCTTTTTATTTGTGATATATGCGATGGGTTAGTGATAAGCATATTAAAATATTATTTGAAGCTTTACTTACTGTGGGCAGACGAAATTATAAGTAGCTGGAAAGCTAGACCTGTGTTTCAAAAGGCAAAAAAGGGTGTTCAAATAAAAGATAGCTCAAGAAATAGCACCATTATAGGTAAAATTAATAATAAAATAAAAATAAAAATAAAAAAAAATATCAAACACCAAACCATGTTAAGTTAAGGAATTATAAACCATTTTAAGTAAAAAACCAAAGTATTTTATGTATCACTCACCTATTTTCTTGATGTTGGCGTTCCTTTGCTTTCCAGAGAGACATAAGGGTTTCATACCGCGCACAGATCTCGGCAACTTCTGTAACTGCAGCTTCTTCATCGGTACAGAAACATTCCGTAATTAGTATTGTACTTAAATGATTCACTAATTCAACTGAGGATTGATTAATAGATATGGATTTAGATACAACTTGAGATCCAGGTTTCTTCTTGGGATCGTTAACTGCTTTATCTAATTCATCTAAATTAGTTTTACATTCTTTAATCGCAGCTTCAAGTTCATATATGTATGCATCCTTGGGTGTTATGGACGTAGTTCTGCTTAATCCAGGTAATGTATTCACTTGAACAGCTGAATCGGTTTCAAATCGAAGAGTTTCAACTTGAACACTTTCATTGATTTCTTTCAATTTCAATACCTTAGTTGTCAATTCTGTTTTCAATGTAATCAATCTGGTGTTTATATCTTTCCATAACATTTGATATTCGTCTATTAATATTTGTATAGATTGAATGTCTTCTGGCTTAGATTTTTTCATAATGATCAATCCTAGCTTGTCTGCATTTTCAAGATCTGTTTCACATAATTTAAGTTCTTGTTCTAATACTTGTATTGATTTCATTTGTTCTTCAGGATTTGGCACTTGATTTGGTTTAGTTAGATGTTGAACTCTTGTTAATTCGGCATCAATTTGTGTTAATGTCACAACAGCTTTTCCATGAGTATTTATAAATTCTCTGTATATTTTCATGTCCATATTAAGTTTTCCAATGATGTCTAATGCGTTTGTTACAAGTACATTATATCGAATTAGAATATTTTTAACAGGCGTTGTAAGTTCTTTAATGTTTGTTGGCTCTAAACCATTCGATTTAACTAATTTTGAGTATGTTAAATTCAATGCTTTAAATGTGGGGCCATGCGATTCAATCTCCTTAATTTTGTTTTCTAGTATATGTATTCTATTCTGAACTTGATCTTTCGTCAGATTTTCGAGACCTTTCTCGAGATCCTTCAAATCGCTTTCTTGGGTTAATACCCACAGTTCCTGCTCGCTTGTCATTATCAGTACTTCTTGCAACAGCGACCAAATTGTATGAATTCGACGTTTTCTTTCGGCCGACATGCTACACACATTCTTCCATCTCCTATCTAAATTTTCAACTGCTACAGTTAATGATGTGGTATTGAAGTGTGCTTTCCACGTATCTACATCACTGAGAAGCATTTCACATAAATTTAATACTTCTCCGACATTACTGCTCTCTTTTTCAATTGCACGTTGATGCTTGTCATGCGTATGTTGTACATGTTCAAAAGCAACATTTGAGGCTGATTCAAATACTAAAGGTTTCGATAATTCTACTTCCATTGTATATAACCATGTTCTTATAGCAGCAATACGTTCTTCAAGTCGAAGCATTGTCATTTTTAAGTCGTGTATTTTATTTGATCGCGATTTACAAAGCAATTTAAGTCTTTCCCAACGATCAACAGTCATATCTAATTTTGTTTGAATTTCAATTCGTTTCTCCTTGTCGTTTTTCGAATTGCCTGCATAGAACGTTAAAAGTTCTCTGCCAGTTGATAGAAGCCATTCTCTTTCACGTTCTCTTAATCCAATTTCGGATTGAAGTTCTTTTTCCAGACGTTTAATAAGATCCTCAGGATCTCGCAATACACTATGTGATTCATTGTCTAAACGCTTTTCTACACTATCCATCCATTGCATAAGCCTTTCGTATTTAGCTAGGAATATTGCGTTTAGCGATAGTCGTTCTTCAATTTGATTAATTAAGGTAGATAATTGTTGATCTAAATCAGCTTGCTGTTGCCACAGTATCCAAACCATTTGGCGAATGGTTTTCATATCAATCGGACTAATGCATTCCTTAAGCTCTTCTTGGATTACATTTATATTTTCCAAATCTGGTGTTAAATTATTAATTCGAACTCTTTGTTTTCGCAATTGAGCTAAGCTATTTTCAATTTGATTGCTAGTAGTTGGTAGATCGTTAGAAGTTGTGGTCACAACTTTTTGTACATCTTCGAAATTAGTTTGTATTACCTTCACCTTTGCATTGTATGTTTCACCAAGATTAATTATTTTCGTTAAGAAATCTCTCCACGTTTCCAATGCCGCTCGAAGATTACCAATTCGTTGGTTAATGGCAGCATGTTCCATTCGTATTGATGTGGCTAACGCATCACTGCAGAAGTGCAAGAAATGAGATTGTTGTTTTCTAAGACTCTCAGAATCTTTCTCACCTTGTGGCAATTGTTCAATCAATTTATCAATACGATGAAGAACATGAGGTACGCGACGAAGGTGAATGTATCTTAATTGTAGACGTGATCTATCCTTTTCTTTATCTTTTAGCCATTCTAATAAACGTGCCTGATCTAATTTATATTTATCCCAAGCAGTTAATCGAATTTCAATTTCCGTATGCCTATCAATAATTCTAGAAAGTGTCTCATTATGCAAATTTGTTAGTGAATTGAATTGTTCAGCAAGAACTGGATCCACATTAGAGCTATCACTATTTTTCAAAGATAAAGCTGATTGTTGACTCGTTAAAAGATTTTGATGTACTTCGCATAAATGTCGATGCTCCGAAAGACTTGAATAATCTTCAGGTAAACCGCTGGACAAGAATTCTTGAACATGTTGTAAATATTCACGCCATAGTTTTAATGCTGATTCACTATCTTGGCCACGTATTAACCGCGAAGATAAACGATGATATTGCTGGAATGTCTCTTGGAATATTTTTTGCCATAATTGCAGAACCTCAACAATTGAATATTCGGTCGTTGATGTGCCATCACATGCATGCTCTCTGATCTCTTTTAGTTGACCTTCAGTACGTCCAAGAGCTAACAGATGTGTTCGCAATGATACCAATTGATTTTCTGGATTAGCATCTGCTGGTTGTGACTTAATAACCTAAAAGAGATTTTATGTGTAACATTTAGTAATAGAATAAATAAATAAATAAAACTTGAAATCTTTCAATGAAATCACAGTAAATCAGAAAATTGTATAAACTATAATTCTCTACATCAGAAAGATATATTTTTTTAAAATCCTTTTTAAATAAGTTAACAAAATCATTTGTTGAATTTTATAATAAAGTGAAAGTAAGTAAGTTCATGAACATGACAATCGTTTGAAACATTAATATAGTTTTTAGTCACGATATGTAGGTACTTATTTATAATATGATATTATCTATTCATAATATTTAATATTATATATACTTGAATATTCAATAATAGAGTTTGTACAAATTGGCAAGGAGTGTATGAAATGCTGAAAATTAATGTAATTTTTTACAGTTTACAATCGTATTGTTGTAAATTTGTGAAATTATTGTAAAATTATATTTATTCATTCTTATTATTTTTCATTCACAATTGATTTCAATAAAATATGTTTGGTAGAAAATTGAAAAAAAATAATAATAAACTAACCTGTTGCATATCATTCAAGTATGATTTTGCTTCTGTAATATTTGCATTACATTCTTGTTCATTAACAGCACGAGCTTCTGCTATATCGGCTAATGTTGATATTGTTTCACGCACATTTTCTAAACGCTTTCCAAGAGCATCAACTTCGCCTTGTAATAAATCAGCTGGATCTAGGCCTATATCAGATGCTATTTGAGCAACCAATTTTCGCAATTCAGCGATTCGTTCCGTATGGATATTTAAACCTTCTTTACATTCCTATAAAATAAAATCAGATTATTGTTAGTTTTTTTTTTTTTAAATATTTGTTTAAAATATGTAAGTAAGTATTCTCTACATATAAATCCACATAAATAAAATTTATTAATTCAATTTTGTTCAAAAGAAGGATATGAAGAAATTTTGTTCCAATTTATAACATTGAATAATATTGGCGATACTGTTCAATGTTAATAACCTTTGTAAGTAATAACCTTATCTAAATATAAATTTTAAATTATTTATATTTTTGCATATCTATTGCAATTTGACGTGATTCATGAATAATAACATTTTTCTTATTTTATTTTATGTGAAAACAATATGTAAATAACTTTCATCGAACTTAAATAAATACTATTTGAAAAAACCTTCATAGGTTAAATTAAAGCATTATGTTTTCACCGTTTTATTATTTTTTAAATCATGGAATTTTTATTTATTGCAAAGAGCACAGAGGTAGGTGGTAGGGTGATATCAGTATTTATTTTATGATAGATTACAGAAATGGTAAATATTCTAAGAATTCAAAAAAAAATCATTCAAACTATTATGTCTCATTTTAAATATTGAAAGTGTGATTAGTTTCGAACTAAATCTGTAATGAGACATACAAATTGCATACTTTACTTA
>JAABKK020058543.1:20654-35694 GCA_011634745.2 Catotricha subobsoleta
TAAATAAGAAAAAATTTAAGAAAAACTAAAATGAAAAGGAATAATTACAGCTGATATCATAACACGTACAATGTACACTATAACGGTTTTGTACTCATACGACCTATCGATTATTTTGCTTGAATTTAATGTTGCAAAATAATTGAGTAGATACGTAAGTATATTTTTAGAATACGTATACTAAAATAATCTGATTAAAACATTAAATATGTAGGTGGAATAATACAGAAATTTCTGAGCATGTTTTTTTTTTTTCATCTTTCATAAATATAATATAATCATTACACGTTCTAGTATTTGTATTGTATGTAACTTATATGCGACATATGAATATAATCGCTATCTGAATTCTTTGTTGACTTTATGTTTTTGTGCGCAAAGAATATAATTATAGAAAAAAAAATTAAAAAAAAATTTAAAAAAAAAACAGTACCCACATAAGTAATAATATTTACGAAATGTAAATATGCTTTGCTGTTAAAATGATTTAATAAACAAATTAATAGTTCTTTTGTTACTTATGTGATTGTGATGAAGGTCATTCCGATAAACTTTATAGCCTTTATCATCAATCCTCACATATATTATATTAAAAGCATATTTCTCACAAATCTATAATTTTCTTTAACCACTTACTTCAACTTGTTTGATAGCATCCAATGGTTGTAATGTTCCTAAGGTACCCATTTGCTCATCAGCCCAATTTTTCACAGCAGCGCTAGCTTCTTGATATTGTTTCCAAAGGCTTACAGCACGCTGATATTTTGTACATAAATCACGTAAGTTGTCACAAGTTTCATTCCATGCAGTTTCAGCTTCCTGGACAGCTGCTTCAATTTGTTGTGCTACATTAGCATCACAACTGTCAATTAATGGCCTGGACGCAGAATGCAATTCGCTTAATAGGAATTGACGTTCATCTAAATCTCCATATAATCCCTGTGTGAGAAAAATTCGAGTTTTTTTCTTTTTTATTTTAATTAATTACAACATTTAATAGCTTTTGTTAAACAAAAGAACAAATATTTAATTATTGATTTATGGAATGTTATGATTTTGAAAATATTTTATAAGTACTTTTTGACATTAATATCAATCACTCGTATAACCGTATTTTAACATTTAACACAAACATACCGTTCCGTACCGCTGTTAAAACCAATCTAAATTAACTTTATTTACTGAATGTTTTGACGTAATATGTAACACCCGAATATATATATTTTTTTTATTTTTTATTTACATTTACAACGACTTATTTTTATCACAATGAAATACTGTTCTTCTTTACGCAACACATATATATACACATATTTGATTGGATTTGTAATAATATACCTACATTTAATATAATTTATAATTTTAAAAGTTTATTACATCTAATATAATCAGCGAATATTCAAAAAAAATCATTTCTTTTCTTTTATATAAAATTCAATTAGTAGGTCCTATTTTTAGACCATTGAAAAAATTATGCTCGGGTTTACTTACTGGCCTATTTTAGAATTGAATATAGGTCAGCTAAAAATTGCATTCTACAATTTTCATTGAACGTTTAGTTCTATTTTTAGACTTTGGAATGGAAAATATATATCTACTTTAATTACTTTCCATTAAATAGTTTTCTAGACTATAATAACGGAATGAGTATGTGCAAAACTTTGTAGGCATAGAAAGAATACGCAAATAAGTTAAATTGTAGGTATATTTTATATGTACTTATTATATGAAATTAGTGTAAGATAAGCATTTGTTATATATAAAAGTACATAAATACTTATTGTATTTGAAAAAAAAATAATATATATATATATTTTTATTCCTGATCTAATAAATTTTTGTTCAGGCTCGCTTCGATTAGTTCCTCACACAATTTATTATAATTATTAAGTTTTTTTTTTTTGTATTTGGTCTATTTTTAAATTATCCTTTCTTGTGGTTAGTTTTAATTTTAACAAGTCTTATGGTCGATTTACAAATTACACGATTAAAATTAACCAAGTTTTTAATTAAACGCAAATTCACGTAGATTAAGCCCAAACCGCCGATAAAACGAGTTAATCCATCCGTCCATTAATTATTTAAAAAAAAAACGCATCGAGTATGTTTAAAAAAAAAATAGTCGTATTAATCGCATGTTTTATTTCATATATAAATTAATATCAATAATTTTTATACTAACCTCTAGCCGCTCTGTAGCTTTTCTTAAGCGGTTATAATCAACTTGTCCATTCACTTTTAACAATTCAATTATGTAATCAGTTTCATTTACGGATTGTTGAACAATTTCTAGTTGTCTTTCGAATCGTCTCCATAAAGCAAGACGATTTTTTAACAAGCTTAAAATATTTCCACATCTTGATTCTAATACGGCATGATCATCTTGAAGCTGAGAAATGTCTCTCTCTAATTTAACTGGTGATACAGATACTCTTAAACGCATTGGCAAGGTATGTAAAAGCTGTCTTAATCGCATAATTTCTTGCCATTGACTAATAAGTTCTTCGGAAATATGCTGGCAATCGGTAACTGCTTTTTCGATTTGTTCACTTCCCAATTTTTCATGTGATTCACAATCATCTAAAACTACAGAATCATTCTGTTGATTCTTTCGAATTCGATTAATACCTTGTTGAATAGCAATCAATCGATCTTTAAGCATTGACGCACTTTCCAGCTCTTCAGCTACTTGTGTACTAATACGATGAGATAATGCAAATAGTTCACCAATTTGTTCTGGCTCAGTTGATGGTAGTAAGCCAATTCTTCCTAGTTCATTACAAATAATACCAATACGACTATTTAGAACTTGCATTCTTTCTGTATATAAATTAAGTTCTTCCTCGTTCTTTATAACAGACTTAACAGATGTTATATTCAATTGAAGCTCTTGTAATTCACGCTGGAGCAGAGAAAGTTTATCGTTAATTGGGAGATCTTGGTCCGATAGACTGTTAACAATTGCATTTTGAATGTCGTTGATTTTCTTTGAAACATTTAGCCATCTGTTTTCAAGTTGACCATGGAATTGTCTTTGTAGCATTTCATCTGCAATTGGTAATACTTCTACAGCCTTTTCGAAATTGTTACCAATTTCATTCTTTATATTATTGTTTACTTCGTAATGAACTTTGATTTCCCAAAATTGTCGCATATTTTCAATAGGTTGTGTTCTTAAGTCTTTTGGAACTGCGATGCTAACTAGATCTCTTTCAGCCTCTTTAATCCAGAATTCAAGTTTGTCTGTTAAAATCTCATAAATGGTCCAAATTTCTCGGAATGTAGAGAGTCGACGTAAGTAAAGTGTCACTTCGTCTCTCAGTTTTAATAAAATGATTAACGAATCGTTATTCTCTTCTTCTAAGTTTGGAGCATTTACAAGTTCTTGTAATTGGGCTGCAATTTTTGTTAGTTGTAATATTTTGGCGTGATGATTAGATATGTCAGAGCTTAATGATTGGTACAGTGTTATATAACGATCGTAATCAGCCGATGTGACTTCTGATAGATCTGGAACTCGTTGTTGTGCAACTTGTAACCATTGTCGTTCATCTTTCATTCCCTTTTCTAAAACAGTCCACCTTGACGCAGCCAAGGATATTTTTTGTGCACGTTCTGAAGCTTTTTCCAATATATTCGAAGCACGATCATGCAAAGACTTATGTAAATCGGCATGTTTTATTCGAGATTCGGTGTCAAGATTTTCTTCTAGTGATTCAAGAATAGAACGGCAGTGGCTGAGATTAATAAAGAATTTCCTATGTTTTTGCATTTCTTGTTGTAGTTGGTCTAGTGTATTTGCGTTTATTGGTTGTTCTACTAATGTATCAGCTAATAGTGTGATTTGAGCAAATTCATGAAGAGTTTGTTCATATTCTTCTGCCAGTGACTGTAATTGTAATAATTTACTTCTTTCCAGGAAAATTGCATTTTCGAGATTTCTAGATACCTCGTACGAACCATAAATATCTAATGGTAATTGCTTACTTGGAAAATCTCTCATTAACCCACGAGCTGTACTTAATACTTTTGTTATTTCCCTGGATTGCTCACGATTCTGGTTTTCTAGCTCATCAAGTTGTGTTAGCTTTGTTTCAATAGGAGTATCTTGACTTAAAATATTTTCAAACTTTTCCTGAAGCTCAGTGATAAAAACTATAATAGTTTCAACCGTTAGAATATATTCGTTCCATCTCTTCAATTCTTGTGAAGCTTGGTCACTATTTTCTCTTGTAACAGTTTCAACAGCTCGAATTTGTTCTTTAAGGTTATCAAGACATGTTGTCATTCTCTGTTTTTCAGCAGAGCTTACTAAATCGTTGGTCTGCTTAAGATTTGCAGTAAGTTTTGATATAGTTTCTTCAATATTTCCTAATTCGTTATTAAGTTCATTAAATTCCTTAACTTTGTCTTCACTAGGACCTTCACTTGAATTTTGTCGATTCAAGTAAACACGATACTCAATTGTCTCTAACCATGTAGAAATAGTTTCAATAACTGTTATTACAGTTTTTTGAATAATAACAGTATCTCTTATTTCAATGGCTTTGTGCAAATTTCCAAGGCTTTCCTCAACAGCATTAATACGACTCTCTAGTGGTTCTTCCGTTACAACTTCGCTTAAAGTTGCCAAATGTAGTACATTACTTAAATGTGCATTCCTCACGTTGTTTATATTTCGTATTCTGTCAGTTATAACATCATTAGTATGATGCCATTGTAATGCAGCTGGTTGTTTCTGAGTTAGAATTGGAGCAGCTACAACCGATTCTGAAGTAATGAAATCTTGCGACGAAGTTGTTGGTCTGTTAAGAATAAGGTTTGAGCTCCATATTGTTTGTGGTGCTCGCTCATATTCCTCTGCTCTGTCTAAGCCAGGTGTCAATGGAGCATCGATTTCTTCAGTAGGAGATAATACTTCTTCGATAGTTACAGAGGATGTGGCCTTTGGTTTGGATTTCTTCTGCGTTAATATTTTTTCTTCTGGTCGAGTTTCAGTTGTTGTGATTTCTAATGAAGATTTGTCTGATATTGGTGATGATGTATCAATATTGTAATTATCATAAACTGTAGTTTTGGTTATAGAAAGCTGTACCAAATTTGGTTTTGTTGACAATTTTTGTTCGGGTTTCATCAATTCATCAGTTATTTGTGAACTTAGTGGAATAGTTTGTTGTGGCTGAATATCTTCATCTGCTATAGTGGTTATATTCGGTTTATCTTCAGTTAAAACATCTTTTTTCTCCAAGCTTATTTCTGTTTTACTGGTTGTTTCAGCAGTTTCAGTTTTATCTAGCGTGGGTAAAGTAATAGGTTTACTTGTCTCCGTAGTTGTCGTTACTTGTAACTTGATAACATCGGGTAAAACCACAAATTCATCTTTAATTATTTCTGTACTATCAGTAGGTAAGTGTGTATCAGTTTTAGTATGTAAAGTTTCTTTTACAACACTTTCAGTTTTTCCTATTTCTTCTATTGGCGTATCTTCGATTGGTCCCGATAATTTTGTTTCAGAAGTAGGACTCAATGTTGAAATAGGTTTTAGATGAATATATTGCTCATTTTCTAAGAAATCTTGTGTTTTATAAAATGAAACAGGAGCTTCTGTTTGAATTGCTACAATACTGATTTTATCATCAGGACTAGCTAATACCTTGGGTTCATTTCCTATTAATGTCGTAATTTTAACTTCAATATTATCTATAGAGCTTGTAAATTCTTCTGGTTTGCTTCGAAGCTCAGTATCAAAAGCTTTGGAGTATTGCTCTTCTTGCAAGAAATTCTTAGTATCATCGATCGCTGTTCTTTGATTAACATTTTCTTTAAGTTGAACCTTTTCATCTTCTTCTTTACCTTTCTTCTTCTTCTTTTTATTTTTCTTCTTCGTATCAGTTGAAGTTTCTACATATGAAATGCTTTCATGCACCTCTTTTGGTTCACCTTCCTCTATTACAAATGATTTAGTAACCTCGACAATAACTGGTTCCGTTTGATTAGATTGTAAACTAGTTGCTTCTCCTTCTGGAATTGTAAATGATGCTTGTATGTGAATTTCATATGGTTCAGAGCTTGAAGTAGTTAAAGAAATATCCTCTTTATCTGAAGAGGTATCATGAGATGTTTGAGTCACAGTTTCAACAGTTTTCGCAATTTCAGTGTTAGTCGATTCGTTGCAAGTTGCAATCTTAATAGGAATATCACGAACAATATCCAAAAATATGTTTTCAACAACAGGTGACACAACATCTTTAGTTGTTACAATCTCTTCTACTTTAGGAGACTCTAACTCTCTTGGAGAATCCAGTGGAGATGTTTGAAGTTCCTGTTCTTTAAAAAGTACCACCGTAGTTTGCACAGAGCTTTCCGTTGTTGTTTGTGGCTCGACTATGTTTTCAGTTTGAACCTCTTCTGAAACTACTTCAACTATTGGTTTTTCTAGTTGCTGGTCTGGAATTGGACTAGTTTGAATTTCTACTTCACTAATTTCGACTGTTGTTTGATTTTCTTGTTCCAGTTTCAAAATAGCAGGTTCAGGAGATGTCTGTTGAGACACATTAAGAGGTGGTGCTACAATTTCGGGAGAGGTTTGAGCGGATCGTAACTCTACAGAAGGTTTTTCTGATATGTAAACTTGCTCCTTGAAAACTTCTGGAGGTGGTGAGGTCTGTTGTTCTGCATCCTCAATATATTTTGCTTCTAAAACGCTTGTAGTAATCACAATTTCTGTTGTTATTGGTTTAGGCGACTCAGAAGGTGATGAAAGAATTGTTTCTTCAATAATTTTCACGCTTCCATCTCGGTCAGAAATACTTGTATATGATTCATCCGGGGTAAGAGTAACTTCTTGCTCTTGTTTAATATCTTTTTGTGAATTTTCAGTATCTAGTGGTGTATCTTCTGCTCTTGATTCTTCTATGGACTTAGGTACAAATGACTCCTCTTCATCTATATGTTTTTGTTTTTGTTTCTTTTTCTTTTTTCGCTTCTTACCGCTATCTTTACTTTCAACTATATCTTCTTCAACAGTTGTCTTATCATCTGGTTCATATCCAGTATCGCCAGCCAATTCGGGTTCAGTTGGAGTTGTCTCAATTTCGGGCATTTCCATTTTTTCGGAAATCGTGTTATCTTCATCAACGTTCAACTCAATTGATTCCTCTACAGATGGATCAATAGATTCTGGGGCTCCATCTCCTTCCGGAGAGATGACTAGTTCTTTATCACTAACCTGTGGAGTAGACTCTGAAAGAGAAGGTACTGGAGTCGGTGTCTTTTCCTTTCTTTTCTTTTTTTTACGACTTCGCTTGCTGTCATCACTTATTGATTTCTTATCGTATTCAGTTTCACCAGCGATTGCGACACCTTCTTCTGCTATATTAACGTTGATCTTAGCTTTTTCCGTAGGTTCAACGGTCATTGTAACCGTCACACTTCCTGGTGATTGTGAACCTTTTGATGGGAGCGATACTTTAATAGTTCTCGTTGTGGGATCGGACATATTCAACTCATTATCTATGAAAAGCTGTGTCGCGGTGCGGACATCGATTAATGGTTTCAAAACATCTTGGCTTTCACCTTTCCGTGGCGTTGGTATTGGTTTTCTTGATTGTTGCTCAATTTCATGTACTTCCTCTGGTGAGTCTTCGGCGAAACGAATATCAATATCGACTGTTTCATCTTTGATTATTTTCTCTTCAATACTAGATATAGGAGAATTAATTTTTTGGGTTTCAGCTAGCTCATCTGGTTTATTTACGACTTCTTCTAAATTAATATCTATATTAACTGTTTCATCTTTAATAACTTTTGGTATATCTTCATCTGGTTTATGTAAGACTTCTGCTAAATTAATATCAATATTAAATGTTTCATCTTTAATAACTTTTGGTACATCTTCATCTGGTTTATGTAAGACTTCTGCTAAACTAATATCAATATTAACTGTTTCATCTTCAATAACTTTTGGTACGTCTTCATCTGGTTTATGTAAGACTTCTGCTAAATTAATATCAATATTAACTGTTTTATCTATAATAACTTTTGGTACATCCTCATCAACACTAACAGGAGAACGTTTATTTTCAAATTCATAGTGATGTATATCAAATGATGTACCAGTATTCAAATCTGTGGGCCATATATTCTGTGCAACTATTGTATCTTCTTTTGGTATATAATCAGTTTTTTGTTCAAATAATTTTTCGGAAACTTCGAATTCTAATGGTGCTATGTGATGTTCTTGTGGCCAAATGTTAGTGATGTTTGTAATCTCAGGTTCTTTAATATCATTGGCATCAATTTTAATTTCTTCTTCAATGGTGGGTTCTAAGATTACATCTGCTGCAAGTTGAATATGCGTTACATTTACTGGTGCAGATTCAACAACCAATTCTACTGGTGCGGTTACTAATTCTAATACCTGTGCATCTTCTTTATCTTCTTGTACTTCTTTTTCTTCTTCTTCTTCTTCTTTACCTTGCTTATCTTGTTCTTGAGTTTTATGAGTTTCTATTATTTCGACTACATCAGTTTTGGTATACGTAGCCGGTTCTGGACTTTGGATATGTGTAATAATTGTTTGTGTGTCGTCTGGAGGTAGTTGTACAATAGGTTCTCCGTACTGTTCTTGCGATATGATTTGACCATTTATTGTTTTGACAATATTAACGTTAACTTGCGGTATATCTTCTTCAGTTATTTCTACTTCCTCAGGTTCTTCAATTACTTCTTCAGTTACATGTTCTTTACCATCAATTATAACGACTCTCTTAATAATTTTCCTAGTGCGGCGAATTATTCGTCTAGTCACTTGTTGAACAACAGCTCTTATGCTAGATTGTTCAAAACCGGGTTCTGTAGCAAGAGGTTCTGGTGTTGGAATTCGTGTGATATTTTGTTTATCAACATAAGCAATATCACCCTCATGCATAGTTATACCTTGAAGAGTAACATTATCAGCTGATGTTTGAAATTCTTCTATTTCTGGTTCTGTTTCATATTGCTCTTGTATAACTAATGTTTCTGGAGTTTTTCCAGCTGCAAATGAGCCCATAGACTGGTGTGCCACTACTGTTTTACTTCCAGCAGCACCACTAATGGTAGTTGATGACTTTTGATTCTCTAGATTAATTTGAGACACAGATTGCGTCACAGGTACGTTATCACTGCCAACTAATGACGATATAGTAGTAAATTGTTGTTGCTGATGTTGCCGAACAACTTGTTGACGTGTTCTAGTTAATTTACGAACAATTATTCGCTTGGTACCATCTGGATCTACAACTACTTCTGTTGTAGTTTCATCAGGTTCAACAAATGTTGTTTCAAATGACTGAGGAATATTTCTTAATATTAGTTCAGAAGTCTTGTTAGGATCACCAGGCTGTTGATATTTCGCATCAACAAATACATCTTCCGTTACTTCGGTTACAAAAGGATTAGGCGCTGATTCAAATTTAATTGTTTCATGGCCATCAGAATATGTTTGCGTAACGAAAATATTTTCGGTAGGTTTTCTTTCTTTGGTGGTTTGCACAGAAGTGTCAAATGTTTCGATGAGCGTTTTCTTCTCAAGTGGAAAACTTGTTTGTTGTTCTTCATCAATAGGTTTAACTTTTGGAGCGTGCAAGCTTGCACTGGTTTGAGTCTCAACTTCATAATTTTTATATTCTCTTGATTTTTCTGGAACAATTTCATCTTCAGGCATTGGACTAGAATCCAGAGTATTTTCGGTTTGTGATGGGATACTTGTAGGCTGTTCTCTCAGTTGTTGTAAATGCTGTTCAAGTAATTCTATTCTATTTGTGAATATAATTAACTGCTGCCTAAGTATTTGTATTGTTATTGTTAGTTGTTCAGATAGTATTTTAGCTAATGGACTAGCGTCTCCATATTCGCGAAGATTATCACATTTCTTTTGTATATCAATTAAAGAGTTTTCTTTTTCTTTGATTTTTTTTATTAAATCATTATGCTGCTCAATTTTATCAATAGTATTATGTTCATCTTGATTAAGATCCTCAACATTTTCTATAGGTGTTGCCATTGAATTTAACCAAGTCTCTACATCATTAAGTACAATTTGATATTTTTCAATTTCGTTTTTACGATCATTTTGCGTATTAATTGCATCCTATAAATATAAATTAGTGAATTAAAATTTAAAAAAAAAAAAAAAATATGAATTTTATCTAAATACGCACCCCAATTAGTGAAATTCCTTGATTGGCACGTGATATTAATATAATAATTTTCTCTTTCAATTGTGGTAGAAGTTGTTGTAAATCTGCATCAATGTCTATTTCTCTGCTCTTTTCTATCAAATCATCTGCTTCTTTTTGGTGTTGTTGGAGGCTAGTTAGAATTAGCTAAAAAAAAAGAGGCAATCATAATCAATACCGTTTTTTTTTTCATGTAAAGAGCCTATCGACTTATATTCTTTTTTTAAATTTAACTAAATATAATTGTATTGTTTCTAAATATTTATGTATATGATCAATGAAAAATGAATTTATGAATGTTAACGCAATATCTAATGCCAGACTCATGTAATATTAAAAAAAAAAATATTTTAGAAAAAAAATTCATAACCATTGATATATACAAGAAATAAAATATTTAATTGATTGTAAGTTATATTTAATCAAAAATGTTTGTAATTTTTTTTATTTAATACTAACCTTAAGCCCATGTTGCATACTTTCTAAATTATCGTTTGGTAAATTTGCAATGCCTTCCTCCGATGTTATAATTGATTCCAGTAGTTTATCAATTTCAATAGATAAAAATTCCTAAATATTATTAACTCTTATTAGAAAATTATATAATGGTACATGAAAACTCATGCTTAAAACAAAAAGGCATTATTTTAAATAAATTTGTTTCTAGTTTATCTAGATTTGATGTGACAAATTTAGTAAATATTAATGAAAATTATAACTCATTTCATTTAAATTGCGCCATTCAAAAATCAAGAAAAATTATTAAAATTAATTTTAAACCGCAATATTAAAAAAAAAACTTCATAATTTTGCTAAAATATTAAAATATATATAAATCATTACTTATTTTAAATTTTTGTTCACATAATAACTATTTAATCTATATTTAATTGTAATAAATGAAACTAAAATGCGTTTAAAAAAAATCCAACACCCAGCAGAGCTAAATTAAAATTGCAGTTAAACACATTGCATGCATATTAATTAATATAATTAAGTAGTACTATAAATTCGTTATTATTAGAACTTGAAATAAACCATAAATTGCTCAAAAAAGGCATCACCTTCTTTTGTTTGATGACTAAATCAATGTCTACAATACGCTCGGTTGGTTTATCGATGTTTGTGCTGCTTAAAGTTCCTGTTGGAATAGATGGAATATATTGGATATTGGGACTGAGGATCTGGGAAGATGTTTGAGGTTCAGTTAAATTGTTAGTAATTGTTTCAGTAGTTTTTATTTCGATAGTTTGGGTTGGTTGCTCTAGACATAAGTAAGTACTTTGATCATGCCACCCTCCTATTCTACCAGGAAGATCGGCGGCCATGAATTGAGCACTACAACTTGCATCTGGTACAAATTTATTTTTGGACGATGGTGGTGTAGGTGATGATGCTCCGCTATCAGAATCTTTATCTTTGTCTGGAGAATCATCAGCTTCATTTTTATGTGGTACGACTTTTGAATCTAAATCTTGTTGCAAAATTAATAGTTGCCAAAGCAGTTCAGCATCTGAATATTTAGCTTTATCAGTCCAAAATGATCCATCAATTGGATAGTAATGTTGATGAAGGTTTTCTGTTATTATATTCTGAGTTTCCAATGTTTCAACTTTAGAAAATGTTTTGTCTTCATTAAAGCGTATATCAATTTTTATTTCTGGCTCCAAATTTTCTTCATTAAATTGTGGTGTCTTTAAGGTTACCCATTTTGATTCAGCAGTATTGTAATTGTTGTATTCCGGCCATATGTCTTGACTTAAGTAGTATAATTTTGAATCTTGATCTGATTTAACGTCATCAAAAATTAAAATTGATGCTGTTTCTGACAATTCTTTTTTTGATATAGTATCATTATCTACATCTGATTCCGATATTAAATTCGAAGGCAACTCACTAATAATTTCTGAAATAACTTCTTTAACGGAATTTAGTATATTGCTATTTTCATTTTCACGGTTTTGGGTCACATTTAATGTTTTATGATCACTAATTTCGCTTTTATTATCTGATATCGGATGTATAAATGTTTGAATGGTATATGTAAGTGGAAAGTTTTCATCACGTTTGAGGTTATCGATTACAGATTCGCTTGCATTATCTTGTGAAATTTTTTCATCTGGTTTTTCAAGTAATTCCCATTCATCTTCAGTGTCATACTTTGTCAATAAATCAGAATTATCTATATCTACCTCCTGTTTTGTTGTTAATTCTTCTTTGTTTTGTTGTACGAATGTTTCAATATCTTTGTTCGCTTCATTTGATGATTTAATGACCTTTGTTACTATTATAGTTTTTTCAGTTGTTGTTGTCAAATTATCACCTCGATCCGATTCATCTGTTTCTACATTTTGCACATCAATAATGTTTTTAACTACAATATCAATTGCTCCTTGAGGAATATTGACTTCACTTGATTTAATATTGTATAGTTCTTGAATTTTACCTACTTTGTCTTCTTCTCTATTTTTTTCAAGACTTTCATTGATACTATCATCAACTACACAATCTCCCAAAGTTTCTATAATTGTCTCATCAGTCTGAGAAATATCAGGAGTATTCCCAAGAACTTTCTTTAACCCTTTATTTAATATATCACTAAAGTTCAATTTTGGTATACCCCATGTACTTATGTTCTCCCCAACAGATGTGTCAAGAGCTATTTCTTTTTTCTCAACAACTGCAATATCCGATGATACATTGTTGCCACTATCTTGCTCAATTTCAATTTTTTGTTTTTCAAGCTGTATTTTCTTTTGAGGTTTCTTTTTCTTTTTACTTTTTTCCATTGGTTTTTCTAAAGTTTCTTGCACACTCTCAGTAGTTTCAAATGGTCTCTGATTTGATCGTGAACGTGATCTTGCACGACGATCATGTTTTTCCTTCTTTGTTAAGAATTCAACAAACCCTTCCTCATCTACATTAGCAACCGGTTCAATATCATCACTTTCGTCCACTTTTATAGTAACAATTGATTTATGCGGGGTTCTAGATGGCCTTGTGTCTACTGGTATTTTCGTTGGTTCTATCTCTGTGGTATGACTACCAACAATTGTAGCCCATGATGTTGTCGATGTAGTTACTGTTGTGTAGGTTAATTCAGTTGAATGTGAAGGTATTAAAGTTTCTAAGGTTTCAAATTCAATTACGGGTTCTTTAACTTCAGTTGTAAACGATGAGCCGGTTAACTCTGTTGAATGTAAAGGTTGTAGAGGCTCCACTGTTTCAGATTCAATCAAGGGTTTCTTAACTTCGGTTATGACTGTCCATTCTGAAGGTTTTAAAACCTCTACATTTTCAGACTGTATAACGGGTTCTTTTATTTCTAATGAATGTTCTAGTAACAAAGTTTCGCTATCGATATTTACATTATCTGCGTTATTCTGGTCCTCTTGTTCTATCAACTCGGGTTCAATTTCAGTTATATCTGCTGTTGGAATTACATGAGTCTTTTCGACTTTCAAACTAGTTGCTTTAGGCTTTTTCTTCTTTTTAGTCTTTTCCTTTATTTTATCCACAACATCTTCAACAATTACAGCAATATTCTCTAAGAGAGTAGTCGGTTCTGATTTTACCTCCGTATCTGTTATTATAACTTCTTCAGATTCAGATTTTCTTGTGGGTTTCTTTTTCTTTTTATTCTTTTCGGTTTTTTTCTCCAAAATAATTACGTTTGATTCAATTGGTTCAACCTCGGAGATTGATCTTTGTTGTGAGCGAGATCTTGATCTTGCACGCCGATCGTGTTTTTCCTTCTTTGTTAAGAATTCAACAAATCCTTCCTCATCCACATTAGCAATCGGTTCAACATTATCGCTTTCATCCACTGTTATAGTAACAATTGATTTATGTGGAGCCCTGGATGTTCTCGTGTCTATTGGTATTTTCGTTGGTTCTATCTCTGTGGTATGACTACCAACAATTGTAGCCCATGATGTAGTCGAAGTAGTTATCGTTGTGTCCGTTAATTCAGTTGAATGTGAAGGTACTAATGATTTTTTGGTATCAAATTCAATTATGGGTTCTCTTACTTCAGATATAAATGATGAGTCGATTAACTCCGTTGAAAGCGAAGGTTGTGAAATCTCTACTGTTTCAGATTCGACCACTGGTTCTTTTATTTCTAACAAATGTTCTAATACCAAAGTTTCACAAATTTTATTCTGTTCCTTTTCTTCTTTTAACTCGGGCTCTATTTCAATTATATCTGCTGTTGAACTTTCATGGGTTTCTGCACTTTTCAAAGTAGTTGCCTTTGGTTTTTTCTTCTTTTTACTCTTTTCTTTTATTTTATCCACAACATCTTCAACAACTACAGAAATATTCTCTAAAAGAGAAGTCGGTTCTGATTTTACCTCCGTATCTGTTATTATAACTTCTTCAGATTCAGATTTTCTTGTGGGTTTCTTTTTCTTTTTATTCTTTTCGGTCTTTTTCTCCAAAATAACTAGGTTTGATTCAATTGGTTCAACCTCGGAGATTGATCTTTGTTGTGAGCGAGATCTTGATCTTGCACGACGATCGTGTTTTTCCTTCTTTGTTAAGAATTCAACAAATCCTTCTTCATCCACATTAGCAACCGGTTCAACATTATCGCTTTCATCCACTGTTATAGTAACAATTGATTTATGTGGAGCCCTGGATGGTCTCGTGTCTATTGGTATTTTCGTTGGTTCTATCTCTGTGGTATGACTACCAACAATTGTAGCCCATGATGTAGTTGAAGTAGTTATCGTTGTGTCCGTTAATTCAGTTGAATGTGAAGGTATTAAAGTTTCTAAGGTTTCAAATTCAATTACGGGTTCTTTAACTTCAGTTGT
>JAABKK020058553.1:0-35694 GCA_011634745.2 Catotricha subobsoleta
AAAAAAAAAAAAACAGCTGTTTCAGTTTGCTTATTGGGCTACAAATTAACAGAATTGAACGATTTTCAAATTTTAATTATCACAGTTTCGAAACCAAATATTGAAGCTAAAAAGTTAATCAGCATTTAAAAAAAAAATGCATTACCAATTATTTGTGAAATTTATTATTGAAAAACTAATTTTAACCATTTTAATTATAGTTAAGTTAAAAGCATTTTTTAGTTAGAATGAAACAATTTGAAATTATATTTTTTTTATTTATTGATAGTGTTAATTATATTTTTGGTAGAAGTTTTCATGTGTGGCAACTGATCGGTTTGAAAATTATACAAAGATATGAATCTGAAAATGAAATTGAAACTTGAAATGTTGAGTCGATATTGATGAGATGACACTGTGATTTGTGTAACATGGTGCTTATGTTATGAGGTTTTATCATCGGAGCCGGTTTTGGTTTCATATGCGCCTCGGCAAACATAAGCCAAAAAAAAAGAAGAAGAACTAAACCTAAACTCTATGTGAACTTCGAATTCGCAGCTCTTTGTCTCAACATTTTGTGTTCCGAGGCTTTTGCGTCATTATGTTTTGTTTTCAGATACGAATTCTCAACTTTTTCATCGTAGATCGCTCGAAATCACATTTATATTCTATTGAGTTATTGAATTTCCATGTTGTCTCATGCTAATTTTAGCAAAAATATCTCATAAAGTACAAAGAAATCGGTTAAAACTTAAACAATACTTATTTCTGTTCTGTACCAAAATGATCCGATGAAATATTTTGTGAAATATCTTTGGTTATATGTACTTATATATAGAAAGTTCAGTTGTGTATAAGTTAATGGTATAATGGGCGCCGATTATTGACATTTTCAATTATTCAGTTATGCTTATGTGAATTTTCACAAAATACCGGTCAGTATGCAAAACATGAAAAATATGACAAACCGACGATAGGAGTTATTTGTTTTTTTTTTTTTATATTATTGAACTTAGTGCACGATTCAGAGTATGTATGTATATATTTTTTTTTTTTTGATAAATGCACATTTCAAGTAAATTAAAATTTTATCGAAAAGTTATGTTAATGAAAATTGTGTTGTGTATCTGCTATTCAAAACAAAGTAAATAAAGAAAAAAGCAAAAAAAAAAATTATTTCTAATCGATAAATTAATAGAATGCGAATACATTAACATATCTAAACACTTTTTAACCATCACAATTAATATACAGAAATATGTACAAAATCAATTTTTGAATATAATTTTTTTATCATTTATTTCTTATTCTTGGTTTATTTTTTATATATATATATTGATTCAATTTACTTTATGCATGAATAAAGCTTTTCAAACACACAAATAATGAGAAAACAAAAAATGATTATTTGCCCGCGTTAAATGTGCGCTAAATATGTATCGGTAATGAGAATCTTGAATAAAATGCGATTTATATGTGTGCAAAAATCTCTTCTAAATGGGTTTTGGATACTCGCGCCAATGGAAAAATCTATTACACTGGTTTTTGAATAGAAAATATTGAATAGAAAAAAATAATCCAGAAAATTCACGTTAAAAATATAGTATATATTTTTCCATTATGATGTAAATCTGTTTTAAAAAAAAAAAACATTTACAAGAAACAAGAAAAGAATTGGATTGCACAGCAACGAAGATAAGATTATTTGTGTATCACGACGAGATAAGTGATAAATTGTATGTGGCTCATATTAGGTAATGTCGTGTACACTGTACACTTACAGTAATCTTTGCAATTTATTCATTATTTATAAATTATCCGTGTCAATGCCATGCCTATTTTACATTTTTGTCAAGTTCTTGCAGTTGATTACAAATTCGAAGAATTTGCTTCTTATATGAATCGACTTGACGACTTGATTTTCACATACTTTTAGTGGAATTGAAATCGATCGTCTCTATTTTTGATTCTTAACCAAAAAGTAATTCATTTTCGATATTTCGACTGAATAACAAATGATTAACCGGCCCTTTTAGCATCAGATAGGTCTTTAACTTGCTTGATTTCATTGTCGGATCCAGGCAGGGGGATGGGATCGCCCCCCTCGAAATGAAATTCGATTTACATACAGCGCGATTTTTTTCACAGTTGATTGTTTTGGGTGGTGGAAATAGTATATTTTTCAAGTTGCATAAACACAAATAGAATATTAGAAAAAAAGATGAATATAGTTTTAATAATTTATTTCATTTCCACCCTCCCCGAAATATGTGTTTGGATCCGCCCTTGCGTTAATTTTCCACAAAAATGCAATGATGATGAACAAAATGTGAAGTAGCGCAACAGTAGCGAGCATAAATAGCCTTTGGTAATATACACGTTTATTTTGTGGTTTTACCTATTTGAATTGTAAGAGAATACTGTGAGCCAATATCATTTTCTTAACTTAAAATTGATTTATAAATTATTATAATATTGAAAAGCAGCATATAATCATTTTTTCTTTACTCTGCCGTAAAACAAAAACCGAAAAATTAACAAAATTTATTCATGCACCAAAATCGTAATCGACTTTTACTTTGTTTGCAAACGAACAATTTTATGCTCAATGAAACTTTTACAAGATAAGGATTTGTTAAATATCGTTTACGGATAGCATTATATAAAAATGATGAAATTCTGTAATGCATTCCATAACGTAAAACCCAATTGTAATCGGAAATAACTTTTTATTTAATTTCATATGTTCAATCACACTTTCTAAAGAACATTTAAATCCATTTCAAAAAAGAATATCTACATGACAATAGGGGTATTCATTTAAAGTTGTATAACTCGCGTACTTCTCGCAATTCTCGTAACACTCGTACCTCTCGTAACTCTCGTAACACTCGTACCTCTCGTAACTAGCGTGTATTTTCGCAGCTTACGAAGGTGCGTCAGTTTTTTATGGACAAAATTATTACCTTGCATGTAACAAAAATGCAACGTACTTCGGTTCTCGAAAGAGCGTAAATTCGTGGATCGGGTTGATTTACCAGAGCTTTCATTTGATTTTTCATTTAAAATTTATTTACGCCACTGTATACCAGAGAGGCGAACCATTGTCGTTTTTGAAGGGTTCAGTTCATTGGGTTCGGTTCGAGAAAAGTGAGCTTCTTGGGGTTCGGTTCGAGTAGCGAAAAAAGTGAGATTCTTGGGGTTCGGTTCGGTTCGGTTTGGTTCACCTCCCTACTGCAACTATTTTCAAAGAATCGTTCATTTAATGTTTCAGCATAAACTTACGCATCTACGACGTTGTAGTTTTACGCAATTTACGTGAAACCCCCTAATATCAATGTTAATTTAAACTGTACTAAATAAAATTAAAATTTTCGATTTTGTTTTACCGCAAAGGCTCAATTAAAACGTTTTTCCAACATATATATTTCCTAAAATGCATCATTTTAAGAAAAAAATTAAGAAAGACAACAGACACATCAGAGATTCAAATCAGAAAAAAACACAAACAATATAAAAATATTAAAGAAAAAAAAAACAACAAAAAAACAAAAATAATATGAACCAACAAAAGAATGATTGAAAAAAAAATGAAAACAAAAAACCGATTATTATTTTACTATTTGATTTTTTAATTTAACTTTATTTTCCAATAAAAATGAAACTCAAATCTTACAAAATAAAAAAAAAATATATATACAAAAACTTTTAAACAAATCCAACACGTTTTCTCCATTAATATAAAAACAAACAATACAAAAAAAACTTGTTGTTTGCAACATACTTATATATTTTTATAAAGTTTTTTTGTTTTTTCATTTATTTATTTTTCAATTAAATAACCCAATAGGCATTTTTAGACAGTTGTCTAAATACAGGATATAGCTTTGCTATAAAGTCTTAATATCGGACACTCTTGTGCCTCTATAGACTGTCTATCGCTTTAGACAGACTATAGTTTATCTTAGATAGTCTTAAGATTGTCTAGAGCCGTAGACAGTCTATAGACACACAAGCGTGTCCGATATACAGACTTTATATAATCTATAGAAAAGCTATATCCTGTATTTAGACAATTATTTAAAAGTGTATCCTTTATAGACAGTCTAAAACTTAAAAATATGGAACACAAAATACTCAATATACTCAAACATTATTCTTTTTAAATATATATCTATAAATATTTTTTATAAATAAACAAAATAAATGGCACTCTATTATATAAATATATATAAATAGTTATATTATTATATATTCATACACCCCACACTTATATATTCGTGTTTTTTCAACAACAACAACAACAACAACAAAATATATATATATATAAAAAAAAAAAATACCTAAATTAAAAAAAATAATTTTTAATAAGTTTTTCTTAAAGATAATTATTTTGAATTGGAAAAAAATCAGTTTGTGTAAGCAATATTTTCGAAGGTTGTCTCAATTCAAATCTGATAGCAAATTTGAAAGGATCGAATTTAACAATTTTAACAAATAAGAAATCGAACTTTTATTTGGAAGTTTATAATGAGATAAAAGAGAAAAGCAAAACTTTGGTAAAGAAAAAACTTAATATTATGATAGATTTTATTTTCCACTTAAAAGAAAAGTTTTACAATTCGAAATAACAATTTTAAAGAGCTTATAAGACTTATTAGCGAATGAAAAACTTGTTCATGAAATTGAGAAATGTAATTTATATAAAATTTCTAAAAACACACGGGATACAGGATTTGAGAACAAAGAATTTTTAGAATAATTGTAAATAGAAATCAGTTATTGCAACAATAACCCATAGTGGTCACTCTCAGCTTTCTTATGGGCCAAAAGTTTTTGCAATTGTATGCTCGAATTCCAATTGGAAAATCCAATGGAAAACCAACAATTCTTCCGGTGAAATATGTTCCAATAAGTAAAAATATTGGTGAAATTTCGTGGTTTATTCCAATGGAATTTTTTCCTATCGATTCAATCCATTTTTCCCTAAACATTTAAAAGTTTTTTCCTAACTACTATGCGTTTTTCCATCCACTCCTAAAGTTTTTTCTAAAAGTTTTTTTTTTTTTACTTTTATTTGAAGTTCGACCTATTCATAAAAATTTTCCTACTTTCATTTGGATTTATCTCGACCTACCTAGAACCTAGGTATACAAAAAGTATACAGTGGAAAGTCAATCTTTGGAAACAAATACATACTTTTCAAATGCAATATTTACATTATTATATACCTCAAAAAATTATAATTTCGGAATTATAATTGATATACCATATAAATGGGTCATTCCACGAGCAAACATGTAATGTCCTGAACCGCTGACAATTTTTGAATTTTAGAAGCTCTGGAACAATAAGATTTAGAAAGCTAGTGGACTCGTCATTTAAATTCTGTGATAATTTCTAAATCGGGGTTTATAATGAGATATGCCGTGCGCGAAAACGGAAAATTTTCGCAATTGAGTGACTTACCTATAATTGAATCACTCAATAGTTCATCGGTTCAGCTTTAGAGTGTCGTAAAGACCACTTTCCTTAATGTCAGTATATCGACTTTGAAGTTGAAATGATGTTTCAGAGTTGTCTAAACTGCCCTTATTGGTAATAAGTTATATTTTGTAGAATCATTATCATAAAAACTAAATTCTATGTTTTTTTACTTCAAAAAATCGAAGTTATTGGAAGAAATTCGATTTCGATATACGACAAAAATGTCTGTAACGAAAATAAATGTAGTATACATACGACAAAAGAAATTCTCGAATTTCCACTAACGAATTCTAAAGAAAAAATTTAATATTAAAATACATTGTATTAACAAAATTTAAACAAGTTTGTTTAAATGGAACTACCGTAAAATCTTACTTATAAGAAAATACATTGTTGACATTAGGAAACACGACAAAACATTGCGGCATATCAATTTTCCTGAAAACAACTTTCACAAAAATCTACTTAAATTTCTATTTCTTGGATGATTTTCCGAATTGTCCGGAATCTGATAGAACTCAAAATTCCAAGCACTTCTTAATTCTCAACTCAAAAAACATATAAATGATAGACGCTCCAAAATTGGGTCGACACACAGATAAGAGTCATCAACAGCGTTGAATGCTAGCAACGTTTTTATAAACAAACAAACAAGCAAAAAAAAATCCGTTGAGACTTAATACTATCTTGACACCCGACACTGTTCAACTATTCGTTCCCAGGTTTATTGATGTTAAATGTCTCAAATACCCTGAAAAGTACTTCATGCTGTGATTCCTAATTTAAATCAATCTATACATTTTCAAATCCTATCATTCATTATTCCATCTAAATATTTTATCAGTGTTACTACGCTCAACATATATGTGAATGAAAATAAATGAAAATAAATTCTTTGTTCAATTATCCCATTATTAAATTGTGTGTGTTTTTTTTTTAATTTCTCAATTAACCGCAACCTCTAAACTATGTTTTATTCAAAATAATTATCTTTAAGAAAAAGCGCTTTGTAAAATTGACAATATGAAGTGTTTGTGTGTAGTTTAGAAAAAAAAAAAAATTATTTTAAACTAAATATAAATAAAAATATGATTTCAGAAGTACACCAAGAAAAAAAAATGCCGAAACACTTTTAAACGTTAAAGTTTTTATAGAATTTTTTTTACGAAATTCCGGAAAAATTTGTGTAAACCATTTTACAGAAGTCACACACAATCGCAAAAGGCGAATTATGTAAAACTGATTCGGTTTTGTTCCGTTTTTATTTTTTTTCTGGTGTCTTCAATTTCATTATATATATATAAAATAAATTCAAATAAAAAAAAAAAACATTTCTCAATTTCTGATTTCGATTCTCTATTTTAGCAAAATTTATGCCGGACGAGAAACCAAATTACGGTCCACCACAACAATATAGCAATATGAATAATGCTGGCGCTGGTGCTGGTGCCGGTATGAGTGCTGGTTTACCATCAAATGGTCCGTCGTCAACACTTATCCAGGATTCATCAGTTGTTCATAGCAAAATTTAAAAAAACAACATACAAACCAACCAACCAAACTCTAAAAATATATATATATTTTTTTTTTTTTTTATTATTATTTCATTCAAACTTCTGAACATCAACACACACAACTATTATTAAAGAAATAAATAAAATAATTGGTGGTGAAATCTGCGTAGCATATTAAAAATGTTTTCAAATTAAAAACCAATAAAAAAAAAAGAAGAAAAATACCAAAAAAAAAAAATTAATTAAATTAAAAATATTTGCGCTTATTAAAACTTTTCAAAAAAAAAAAAAACATATATATATATAAATATAAAATAATCCAAAACTTAATATAAAAAATGAAATAAATAAATAAATAAATGAATAAAAGAGAAGAAAATTAAACAACAAAACAAGATTGACTATAAATCTTTTTCAACTTCGGACTAATATCACAATTATTTAAAAGAAAAAAAATAAATAAATAAAATTAATTTTTGGTTTGCAAAATCATTTTTGAAATTATAATTATTCAAAAATAACACAAAATATATAAAAAAAAAAAAATACAAAAAATAGTATAAAAATAACTGAAAAATAATAATAATAATAATAATAAAAAAAATTAATAAAATATATAAATAAATAATTGAATAAACTCATTATTAGGATTGCTATTAAATATTAAGTTTAACAAAAACAAAAAATAAAAAAGTTATATATCATTACGACACTAAAACTACCAACGAACAAAATGGAACAACACGCGCACGATCATTAATTAAATTTTAAAAAAATGAAGTAAAAGAAAATGAAAACCAATAAAAATAGAATACAAAAAAAAAATTAATTAATAATGTAATGAAGTGAAATATTAATTGATTCGGCTTTTTATCGAATTTCACAAAAAATCGAAAGCGAATTTTGAGCCCGGGGGACGCAAATTGTATAACGAAGCGAATTTGAGCGCCAAATTTAAAGTGCCGATTTATTTTTTGAGCATATTATTATTAACTATAGATTAGCTGACGAGTCGTGACCAACACATGACGTCACAGCACATATTTTTCTCCTTTTTTTTCGCCCCCTCAAATCTATTTGGTATTTGAATAAGATGCGCAGAAGCAAACGAATTTCGTGATTCACGACTCGTCGACTATAATTGTATATAAATCGATCCAAAAAAAAATTATTTACCGATCGCCATACACATAAAAAATTTCGTGATAATTAAAATTGAAAGCAACTCGCCAAATCCCTAGTGAACATTTTTTTTTTAAATAAAACAAACATAAAAAAGATTAGAAAACAAACTATGGCTAGTTTGCTTTCTAATTGATTTTGGAGACATGCTTGTAGTTTTCTTTTCGAAACTGAAGAATGTAAACTTGGAATTAATTAAGTGTGCGCTTAATGTTTGTCTCAAAGCACACAATTGCAAATTAGAAGTAAACTACAAGTAAGTTTATTTTCGAAAACCAAAAAACTAGAATTCTGATATTCTTGTAGTTTGATTCATGTTTGTTTTTCAGAGCAAACTAAATAATTTTACAGTGCTTTTTAAAAACAAACTTGAAAATGATCGGTTTTGTAGTTTATTTTCTTTAAAATTTTACACTAAGGTATGTTGTTATCTATCCGGCGCCTTCTGTTCAATCTCCTGGCTAAACAACATTTTGTTTTTTTCTTTCTTTTTGTTCTTACCACTAAAATCAGGCATTGTACCGCTCAAAAATTTGTCTGACGTATTTTATCATCGATTTTAAAATCAATTCATTGAATTCAATTAAATTTACATTTATTTGTTGAAAATTGTGGCGTATAGCGCTTTTTATCTCGATGTATAAGAATTTTTTTTTTGGTTTCTTTGTTTGTTTGTAAACAGCATAAAAATATATAAAAAATTGTGTTCCTTTTAAGCCACAATTGAAACGAAAAAAAGTATTGGAACTAATTTTTTTCCGGAGAGAAAAACATTTGGTTTGGCAGAGATTTTTGGTTGGCATAAATTCCATTTCAAAAATAAGATGTTGTGACATTTAAGTAATATTTTTGTTTATATTTGTTTTCTTTCGTTTTTTTTTGTTTGTTTTTTATTTTTCAAAATTGTTATAAATAAAAAATTATTGATGTTAAAAAAAATATAATAAAATGTGAACAAGAAATAATTGTGACCATTTTAAAATTTGTAAAAAAAAATTTTTTCCTTCATTACATTTTGTAAGTGTATTAAAAATATGTTCGTTGCTAAAACTACACTTAAAGAAAATAATAATATAGATCTATGATTAATTTAGAAGTTTTAAAAATGATAATGAAATAAATTAATTTAAAAAAATATCTGAAATAATAATTATTATTATCATTATTTTTTTTTATTTTTTGTAGCAATAGTTTTTATTAGACATTTGGGATCTTACGATTGGTTCGATTGAACTTTACAATTTTGTTTGAATCGAATAGACTTTAAAGCAAATGGAAATAAAGTCAATAATTAAATCTTTAAGATTCCGATAGATTGTATGTAAATAGTGAATGGCTGATGACTTGAGACCCTTTTGCACCTTTCAAATACATATTTTCAGTTCATTGTTTTGGCAAATGTAATATGGACCTAAAAATGGTGTCCGGAATTATCCCCCACCGCATTAACCCCCACTTTTGTAATAACTTCTAAACGGAGGGTCCTACAGAAAAGTTTTCCATGATCGACCTTAACTTATTTTTGGAGACGCATCCAATGGCCCTTCTTCTTAACCTACCTCTAGTGTGACTTTCCTCTTCTATAAAAAATCACACTAAAAAATATTGTGGGGGTGTTGGAGGGGGGTAAATATGGTACCATTGGATGCGTATCCAAAAATAAGTTGGGGTCGGTATATTTGATAACTTTTCTGTAGGACCCTCCGTTCAGAATTTATTGCAAAAGTGGGGGTTAATGCGGTGGGGGATAATTCACGGCACCGGACCTAATAACTACCTTTGCCTAGTGATCTGTGTTTGGGAGCTATATCCTGTACCTTCAGGGTTAATTGATCAAAAATGAAAGATTTTAAAAAGCATAGTTTTTGATCAATTGATCCTGAAGAAGCTCTTAAACAAAAATTGTTCTTTTTTTTTATCTCCATACAAAAGTCGGTCACCCGAATATATAGATTGTCAAGTTCCGACTCACTCCATCAGCCATAATCCCATAATTCCATAATTCCATATATCATTACCAAGATCGGTTGCTACTTAGGCAATCCACATTGACACAAATAAATCAAAACTGTAAATTTTTTTTTTCTTTTTCAAAAAAAAATGTATGAGTTTTATATTACAATTCATAATACAAAACAAAAACATTACAATATTATTATTATTCAGTCAAATTATAATATACAACAGTTTTCATATAATTTATTATTTATAATTAATATAATTTAACTAAGAGCAAAAAAAAAAACTTTTGTTTTTGTACATTTTATCAATAAATAATTAGATACAAATATTTTGGGCTTATGGACATTTTCACACATTGAAAATGTATATATATATATGATTTGGACTTGGATATAAATGATTTCATTGAAGAGAATTTTGATAATATGTGATTCTTTTTTGCTTTTTCTGATTTTAAATTAATTTTTCTAATTCACTACAGCTACATTGATGTTTGGATGCGTTTACTCCCATCCGCCGCCACCACCGCCACCACCTACAGAAAATCAATGAAATACAATATCATATTAGTATTTTGTCTTCTTAGAAAACCAATAAATAAGTTTCTATAGATTTTTCTTCTTTTTTTAAATTCATCCCAAAAATTTTAAGTTGTATAATGATTTAGTGTCATTTTCTTGCCGTTTCAATAGGGAGTTAAATATGAGCAGTGTAAAAAAAATAATTGTAACAAGAATCAATCTATAGAAACCATTTAGTAATGATAATTTGCTTCAAAAAGCTTAAGACTATTCGCTATATTGTTTTTTTGATATAATTACCTTGCCATGCACCGCCTCCACCACCTCCGCCACCTACAAATCAAATAGAAAATATATTAGATATATTGGTTTTATTTTTAAATATCAAATCATAAGCTAGACTATATAGATTTAATCGAATGCCATTTATTTGAGGAATGAAAATATGCAATTTTTTCATGTATAAATTTCTAATTTAAAAAGATCCCTAATAGCCATGGATAACATAGTTCTAAATATGCTTCGATGGTTGACATCGATTTCGATATATACCTATATTCTTTACACCTGGCTTCTCGATATCGAGATGATCTCACACCTTTATCAATTCGATATGGTCTCCTGATATCAAAGTTTCGTATCGAATAGATATTGGAGCGGTATAGATTTATATTATCAATGGTTATTTAGGGTAATATTTTAAATATAAATTCTTAGATACTATGCTTTGGAGAAGAGCAAGCAATATTTTCAAAATGCCATGTAAAATAGTTGCTAGAATTCTAAATATTCAAGAGCAAAGACTTCTAAAAATTGTAATTAGTTTTTCAAATAGCTGTTATGAAATCTCTACTTACTTGGCCATCCTCCGCCTCCACCACCGCCTCCATAACCACCGCCTCCTCCATAACCTCCGCCGCCACTATGTCCACCTCCGCCGCCACCACCACCTCCTCCTGTAGGAACTAGCAAATGAACAGTAGAGTATCCACCGCCTAAAAATGAATAAGGAAAAAAAAACAAATGAATATGCGGTCAATATTTTGTTTTCTCAAATGCTTTATATGTTTCCAATTGAAATGAAAAGGGATTATTTGATGATTTAACCATGTAATCGTTTAAAAAAAATGTATGTATGTATTAAGATTTCAGAGCTACACTTCGCTGCTATTGTTCTGTTTGATTTTGATCCGTATTGGAAAACATAAAAAAGCTCTCAGATAATTTATTCAAGGTCTCGTCTTAAAAAGATTATTTTCAGTAATTAAATTATTACCTCCTCCTCCACCGCTATGTCCTCCACCTCCACCGCCATGTCCTCCACCTCCACCTCCATGTCCATGACCGCCTCCACCACCGCCATGTCCACCACCTCCACCTCCACCTCCGCCGCCGCCTCCACCATTAATGTGAATAATCTAAAATAAAGGTAAAAAGATGATTAGTCACAAAACAGTGTAAGAAATATATTTGAATGATGATGCTTACCTTAATTACTCTTGGACCACCTCCACCACCGCCGCCTCCTCCGCCACCTCCGCTACCTCCGCCATTACCGCCTCCACCTCCACCTCTACCTCCACCTCCACCACCCAGACCTATAAATCGAAGAATATTATATGTGTTAGCTTTCAATATAAATTTCCATCAATCAACAAAATCGAAATCCTTTTTTTTTTTGCGTTTATTCGTACTAAACCGTACTAAACTATATTTTGATTAAAAAGTATTCTACATATTTTAGATATTTGAACAATTTTAAGAGAACAACACTTACCACCTAATAAGGAAAGTAGACTAGGATTAGCATTAGCATAAGCTACAAGAGCAAGGAGACACACAAAAATCTGAAAATAACACGAATTATTAAATTTAATGCTTAATAAATCATTTTTAAATAAAAAGTACAAAATGAAATCCTATTATTTATTAATATCAGTCACATGTGTTTGAATGTTTTAATGTATTTTGAGTGATGTTTAATTTTTAAAAAAAATGTCAAATTATTTCTCAAACTTTAACACCAATAGGGCTTGTGAGACTCTTACTATTAAAGTTTGATTGAACTGAAATTTTATTAAATCCCCCGGACACGTCTATGAACAATTTACTTAAAACATTTTTTGTTCATTTGAAAAATAAATTTTCTTTTATTTTTCTGCCAAAGTTTTATTCGAAAATGTTTGAACTTCTGTATTTTTGTATCCTGTTTCGTTTTGTGTTAATAAAGGCACCCGAAACAATTTTTGTTAGACAAAATATTTTTTTTTTCCAATTTCCAATACCTCACAATAATTCACAACATCTTAAATGATAGTTCTAGAAAAATGAACAGACCGAACATTATTGTGCATGTGAAATCCATTTAAAAGTCGTTAAAATAAGAAATAAAAAAATTGATTGCATTTGATTTAAATGCGGCTGTTATGAAATCCATGTTTTAATCCATTTAAAATCGATTGCAAATAAATAAATGATAAAAAACAAAACGTAATTTGTCTTTGAAATCCCATACAAAAAAAAAAACGATAAAAATATGAAATATTGCATTTGATTTAGAATTACGTTGTTATAAAATCCATCTCATCATTTATTAATCACTAGGGTGGATCAATTTTTTTCTTTTTCATACCTCTTCTACCATAATTTTTTTTGGTTGCCTTTGGTCTTCTGATTAACGTGTTTAAAGAATTTTGAAAATAAATAGGTTTTTCGATGTGCTTGTAGGTCGGCGAAGTTGTGGAAAATCACATTATTTGATCATGTTTGAAGCATGCAATCTCTTGACCGTTACAAATAATTGTGCTTCTGTTTTATTATACAGAGATAGCTTAAGTCCAATAGCTTTCAATTAATATATTGGACACTCCTAGTTTACTACGAAGTTTGCAGATATCCAGTTTTAAATTTTACAAATATAAACGATATTTCAAAATTAGATAACTACGAACGTCGTAGTAAACTACGAGTGTCCAATATATTATTTGAAAGCTATTGACTTAAACTATATCTGTATAATAAAACAGAAACACAATTATTTGTAACGGCCCAAGAGATAGAATGCTTCGAACACGGTCAAATATTGCGATTTTCGTAACTTCGCAGACCTACAGCACATCCAAGAACCCGTTTATGTATTTTCAAAATCCTTTAAACACGTAAATCAAGAGTACAAATGCAACTAAATCAAAAAAATGATGGTAGAAGGTATGTAAAAAAATATAATCGATCCACCTTATTAATCACTTATATTTGCAGACTTCAAAAATTATGCCATCACTCAAATTTTACCAATCACAATACACAAAATCAAATTATCAATATTAATCCAATAATCAATCCTTTCCATTTTATGCACAATTATTTTAAAATTGAAAATGTAAAATATAAAAATTAATATTTTAAAGTAAATCTCGAAACACCAAAAACCAAATAACTTTAAAACACCAAAATCACTTTTTATTTAATAATTTAATTATATGAAAATCTACCTTCATGGTTTCTTGTTGTGCCGTTGACAACCAAAAAACGAATGTTATCAAACTTCTGTTGAATTGATGCTTTTATATCATCTACAAATCCCTAATTTTTCGAAAAAATATAAGAAACAAAAACTATCTCTCTGGTGCGGGCTCTTCTTCTGTTTCTTTTTTACATTAACTGTATATTCAAATATTTATATATTAATAAAAATATTTTTATATCCAATTGAAAGTGAAATTATCAAATATATACATCGCGCGTATCTTCTCAACTTATATATATATATATATATTTTTATAACACACTTTTAAATGCAGATAATAATAAACAATAATAATAATAATAAAACAAAATAATAATCTAAAAAAAAAAAAATTAATTCACAACCAACAAACAAAAAAAAAAAACGAAAAAAGAAAAAAGAGCATAGATTTAAAATATATTATAATCGATAAAAATGTTTGTGTATCCACTTTGTTTTGTTCATAATGATGATAATGCCGCACCAAAAAAAAAAAAGTAGAGAAAAAAAATTAATTCATCAAACCAGAAAAAAAAAACGAAGTCTTTGAATAAAAAAAAAACGTATATTTGTTGAGCTTTCCAAAAATATGTTTAAAAAATCTCTAAAATAGATTCCAGGCCATTCACCGTAGAATTGCCATGAAAGGAATTGGATTGTGAATCTCTCTAAAAAAAAAAAAAAAACCATCAGTCCATAAGTAAGTATGAAAATTTAGTTAGTTAGTTAGTTAGGTAGTTTTTTTTCTCTTTTTTTAGTGATTTTGCAGCAAGTTCAAATCAAAAAATCAACAAAAAAAAAATATTATGTGAAAAAAACAAACGATAAGCATTTATTTTTCGTTAATTAATATAAAAATTTGAATATTTAAAATGTTCGTTTTATTCATTTTTTTTTTCTTTTTTTACTAAAAACACTGTACAAAGTAATTTGTTAAAAGTTATTTATAAAATAGAGAGAAAAAAAGGTGTGCGTGGTGGAGGGCCTTGACTATTTTCACTAGCAATATGTCTTCCAATAATTTATGGGACATTAAATACTTCGTTGTTGTTGTTGTTGTTTTTTTTTCTTTTCTTTTTTTTGGATTCGTTAATATAATGTTTTGGTGTACCTTCCGCAATATTTTCAAATAGACATCGAAACCGAAATTGGTGTGTGAAACTAGTTTAGAGGTAAAACAAAAATATTAAATCTTTAGTTTTGTTTGCAATGGAATGAGAATGAAGAAGGTCAAGAATTTCTGATGTATTTCAAACGCCTACAATTTTGATTGAAATACAATTTTCGTTTGTGAAATTGAATATCAAATATAATTTTTTAATTATATAGTTATTTGATGAAATGAAAACGTTCGCGTCATTTCAGTCAACAATTTAAAATTTCGATTTTGTGAGCCAAGAATGTTTAATATTCACTTTTATCCGCTATAAAATATTTACTAGTTTTTTTTTTTTTCATCTATTATTTATTTAGTTTTCTGGTGCCAGTTATAAATATAGATTAAGGTCGTGACGAGTCAAAAGCATAAAATAATTGCATATAAATTACTTGATAATAAATTAGTGGAATTTAAATATATGGTCATAGGTTTAATAACGATTTCCATATTCAATACAATGTATAAATTCTTAAAATGAGAAAATTTACCGTCTTACAAATTAGGTATGTGTGGTGTGTGTGTGTGTGTTTTTTTTTAAATGTCTAATGAAATAACCGTTGAAAGCACTTTACAGATAACATTAAGTAAGACAATTAATTAGTATTTTGTTATATGAAGGGCTTAGAGCCAACTGATATTTGTTTCATTTCGAGAAAATTGAATTTGAAAATGAAATATTAAGCATTTTTTATACAAATACAAATGAAAATGTTTGATTGAATGTCATCTCAAAATCGTTAATAATTTTGTAGTTATTTGCTACTATTTCCGCTATCTAACTCATAAAAACATAAAATGTCAGTTGGTCACCTTTGGCTCTGAGCCCTTCCTTCATATGTACGGTAATGTAATTAACTTTTTTATATTTAAAATGACATTTCATATTCATACAATGAAGTATCTTATTGTGAAAAAAAAAGTGATATACTCTGTAATGGTATGAAATTCATACCATGACCTAAATAAGGTATAATATTTATTATCATAAAAAGGTATATTTTTAATTTTATACCGTAATATGGTATGAAAATTTCATACCATAAAAAGTGTAATATTTATGTGGTATGAAAGTTTCCATACCATATTACGGTATAATTATGGTACGTAAAACGAAAATATACCTTGTCATACCATGGTATGGTATTAAATAACTATTTATGACCTATTAAATATTATACTTTATTTCGGTCATGGTATAAATTTCATACCATTACTATACCCTGTAAAAACAATTTTGACAAGGGTATGTAGATTGTAGATACAACGAACTAACAAATTTTGAGTTATGCTACTGAGAAATCGCGTCGCGCTATATATTTTTCTGCTACCCTAATTATGAGACAGTGTTGGGTGTCGATCACATTTATGATGATCTGCAAATATTTTGATCGTTACATTACATGGTAGCGATAGTGTCGGATACAGATTGCGATATGATCTATATAAAAATAGATCACAATCACGATCACAATCACGATCACGATTAGATCTATAATATTTTGTGTAGATCATTTTCTCCTATTCTCTACTTCCTTTTTTTTTATTAAATGAGCAATTTACACAATTTAATTAATGTTCAATGATCTGAAACCTACCTAATATTGATCTGACAAAAATTATGTATATTTTCAAAAAAGTGATCTAAATCGATAACTGGGTAGTAATAATGACCATGACCTGATCTAAGATCAGATCGTCTATAAAATCATGATCTAGACGATCATAGAACGTCTTTATGAAACCGATTATTAAAAAAAAAAACAACAACATTAAAAATAACATTGTGGACACCTCATTATAATATTATAGCCAATAATGAATCGCTATCCCAAAACTTGAAATATTTAAAGATAAACGAACAATATCTTTAGTTTTTTTTTTTTTTTTATAATAGAGAAAAAGTGACAGACTAATAATATTTTTGTTTGATCTTTCATTTACTGCTGTTGGCTGTTACTGAAATTATGTTCATAACTTTTTTCGTCAAAAATATATTTTGGTCTTTCGCAGCAATATATGAAATAAAAACAACTATAAAATCAACGCTTTCTTTTCATGTAAAAATTTTCTTTAGCTATCTCAACGTGGTTGGATAGGGCCTTTAAATATTATATATTTAGTGATTATATTGAAAATTAGTTTTTGAAAGTGCTGATTTCAAAAAAAAAAAAAGCAATTTGATCTTTGGCTGATTTTGAGGAAATCATGTACACAAAATAGAATATATATATATATCAGAATACGCGATCTGTACCAACACTGATCGGCATCAATGTTATAAAAATGATCAAAATGCATTTTACGTTTACCTTTATTTCAATGGGAAATTACGTAAATCGTATGCTTTGAATTTCAAACCGGCAATGTTTTAGCTCTTAAACAAGGATATAAAATGTTATGATTCCCAATAAACACCATTTTTTGTTAATTATAGCATAGATATGAGTAGATGCCGTCACATGGGATGAATAGATACAGTCAATAACGGTGAAATTAAGAGACCTCACAAAAAATATGTGACGTGTGAAAAGTGTTCTGTCGTAGGAAACTTTTCTTGACATATAAGTAATTTGTAAGGTCTCTCAATAGGTCATGTCACGGCTCAAATCACCTGTACGCAACGCAAATATATTTAAATATGCATTGATTATGTCTAATCCACTGTCTGCTAAATATGTTTATTGGGTTCATTTTTATGTAATTTATGAACATCTCGAAAATCGTGTTGTTTAAATACGGTTTCTTTTATTTATAAACAAAGATCACAAGCATATTTGTGACATTTCTGTTCAATGCGGATTAAAAGAGTGTATAACACAGAGTATTAATTTGTTGGCAAGTATATAACATAAATTTTAGCCCTTAGGCTAAATCTATCAAAATCTTTTTCATCCAAAGAAACAATATTTTTGAATAAAAATAAATTTAGAAAATCTTTTGCATAACCCATGAATGAAAGCACAAATGAATGAATGAAATTTATTTAAATGAATACAAATAAAGAAAGATAGAAACAAAAAAAAAAAAAAACAAAACGAAAAAAAATTGATGCAGATTTAATTTTTATGGATAATAAAAATGTGCAATAGAAATAAATATATGCGATTTGCACGGTTTTGTTGCTTTTGAATTTATAATAATTATTTGATAGAGATATACAGAGATACACAACGGCATCATCATCATCTTCAAGCAAATTGATTAGAGTGTAATAAGGTCGATAACGAATTAACGTTTTATTCATTATTTAGGAACTATAAGAGTTGTTACATAAAAACGGTTTCAAATCATTAAACTTTAGATGACAACATTTTTACATTATGACATTAATCAACACAACCAATAAATAACAACAACAACAACAAAAAACAAAATGCTTGTGTCGAACTGACCGGCGGCGATGGGAAAAAATACCTTTTAAGTATTAAAACATAATTTTTTCTCAAAAAAAAAATGATGAAAAAAAAAGTCCGTAGGTATTAAACATTTGATGGTGCATAAATTAAGCAATTTACATTTAAAAAAAAATTCAGTAACTCTCTTAATATCAAAAAATACCAAATATACCGATTATAGATACATTGTTTCGCGGCTGCATATTTTTACAAAAGGTGTAATAAATATAAAAATTTCTCGTTTCTCGCATCTAATCGCGCGATTCGATTATGGTGCGAATACCGAAATGTATTTCAAATGTTTATTAGATATTTTTTTTTTTTACAAAATATTATTTTAAATAAGGTTACGCAGATAGAAACAAATTGTTTAAGATTCCGTATATATTTTGTGTACGATTATTAAATGATTATAAATATATTTAAATAAATCGAAATTTGTTGCCAATACAATACAATCTATAAAAATGTTGGTCAAATTGGTTTTGATTTCTGAACCGGTTTTCTGGTAACAATTTTTTATAATTATTCGGTGACTGCAATATGAAAATCCATACAGAGAATTTTTTCTGAAATTAAATTCATAAAATTTTCGGAATCTCTATGGTCTAAACTGTAACTATCATTATATGCTTTTAGCAAATAATTGAATTTATTCAACGCAAGTTTCGAATTTGGATTTAATTGTATCTCTATTTTTTAAGTATTATTCCGATTATCAACATTAATATTTTCATGGCATTTAAAGACATGAAATAAATTCCAAATCTTAGAAGATGTAATTAAAGTGCAAGCTTCTAAAGACTCAGGGGCCAGATCTGGGGAAAGATTCTTTTCAAGTGAGAAGTTCTCATAATATGACATGAAATGAAAACTTCGTAGTGTATATGAGAAAATGACAAAAAAATTCTCACATACACTACGAAGTTCTCATGTCATGTCATTATGAAAACTTCTCACTTGAAAAGAATTTGGTCCCAGGAAGAACAAAAAATGTGAGACATATTTTGGAAGGTCATGCAAATTGTTAAAACTATATAAAAATCGAGAGTAGAAATTTAGAGTAATAAAAAAAAAAAATTTAAAGAACTCTTGATTTTTTTATACTGTTTAAATTACTATTTATCCGTGAGGATGTCACTTAACATTCAGACATTATATTCGGTAATACATTAGTAGTTTGAACTAAGAGATTTCGAAAGGTATACAACTCAATAGGCACTTTTATATTACAGTCTAAAAGTTATGTATTAATCATAATCCGTCTATATACGGTCTAAGTCTAATGTCCCGTCTATATAAGATTAATGTACCAAAAACTGTCTATAAAATCTCATTAAACGGTATATAAACTACATCAGTTAAAAACTGTATATAGACGGGACATTATACCGTATATAGATGGTTTATAGATTATTCTGAGACGACTATCCTTATTTCTACACTAAAAATGTTTGAAGAAAAGTTTTTTAGATGTTGTTCATTTAGTCACATAACATTATTTTGCAACAAGTCATTTAGTCGTAGCTTATGAATTAGATGGAAACTGTTATTTATGTGAAAACACACAGAAAATACCGATTAACGAAAAAAAATCAAGGAAATGGCAACGAAAAAAAAAAAAAAATCGTCATCGATTATAATCAATTATTCAGGAAAATCGTTCCTTAATAACGGTAAGCATACATGCACAATGGGGGGGAGATTTGAAAAAAATCTTACCCTCTGTCGATTTTGCCGAAAATAGTATCTCAGGTTTTGAATAGAAAATAGTATTTTTTTTAAGTTTCTGAGAACTACCCTACTTCGATTTAGATCAAAATAGGATCTTTTTTAGGCTTGGAAAAATTACCCATTTCAGAATTACCCTACGTCGATTTCCAAAATGAAAAAATAGTATCTTTTTTCACTTTTCCAAAATACGATTTGCACTCATCGCGGTTTTTTCCGCGGTTTGTTGGAAAAATAGTATCTTTTTTTACTTTTCAAAATACGATTTGCACTCACCGCGGTATTTGAGGACTGAAAACCGTTTTTTTTTTTTGATCGTAACTTTTGTCGATGACAAAAAAACAAAAAATATACCCTATCTTAATTTTTCAAATGTACCCCTCCCTGAAATCAGAAGCGTGTGCACCTATGACGGTAAGGTAAGAGCTAAAGCTAAAATATTTGGGATTGACCCATGAATATGATACAATGAAATACCGAAGATAACATATTACGCAGCTCACAGCTCAAGATTATTGATGTTGTGACGATCTTTCTCTTTCTTTCCTGTGCGGATTTTACTCACTGCGCAACATAGGTTATGTTATCTATATTTTATTGTGTCGTGGGATTGACCGTTAAAATTTTCTTTTTATTCAACACCGTAACGGTTTAAACTCTAGCTCAAACCGTTACTGAGCCGTGACAATTTGGTGGACATTTCTTAGGATTGGCCAAAATGTTGAAAAATACTATTATTGATTAATCGATAAGCGATAATCATTTGACACTTCTTACCATTGGTCAAATGGGACATTCTATAGCAGGGAGGCGACCAGGGTTCTGGTTGGGTTCGGAGGTTCTTATCTCTTCTGTGTATTTACAGCTCATAAAAGTTATCGTGACAAAGATGGCGAATTGTACGCATTTAGGAAAATAATCAAAAAGTTGAATGCATTTAGTCTCGGTATAGAGCATTGAAAAATTAACGTTTTAAAAATCGTTGTAATAAACTACAACCACATAATTGGATAAAATCGGTCACATGACCTCAGATCGATACTAACACATTCGCATTCTTTAAAATACAACGATTTTTACAACCGATCTGGCAACAAAGAAAATATAAATTAAAAAAAAGTTCAGTGGTGTGCGCAAACAGACACGACTTTTGTGTAGTCACGATAACTTTTATGAGCTGTACAGTGTACTAGGGTGTTCTGAAAAATGTGGTACCAATGTGTTCGCAAGAGTAACCCGCATCAAATTAACCATTGAAAATATATTAATAGGATGGGGAATAAATTCCCCTTCTAAAAAGACCAGGAAATCTTAAAACGAGGTGCGCGGGGGCAAAATTCAACCAATCAATCTCGGATTTCGTTTTGAATATTTTTATCCTAATTGTCACCAGATGAGAGGGGGGGGAACCAAAATCTGAAAAATTTCGTGTTTTTTAGAACGCCCTAGTGTACATGTATGTTTTCAAAAGTTTTTAAGTTAGGTCTATTACCTATCTGTTAAGGGATTATTCATTATACACAAGGTGTTTTGACTGAGTTATAGCTTCTCAAAGTTACCAAAATAAAACCGGGCTCTATGACTTTAGGAAGCTATAACTCATTCAAAACACCCTGTGTATTAATGAATAATTCCTTAAGAGGTAAATAGGCCTTCTTGAAAACTTATAAAAACAAATGTTTGGAAACAAACATGTAAATATACACAAAAGAGATAAGAGTAACCTCCAAACCCGGTTCGCCTCCCTATTCTATAGACAACAAAATTAATTGGATATAAAACAAAATAAATAGAAATAAATAACAATACTTATGTTCCATTCGAATAAAACCAGAAAACATAAAAATACTGGTGATTAAATTAAAATGAGTTTCTGTTTTTGTTTTTATGGTGATAAATAGCCGCGTAGACAAAACGGTTACTATATCTGATCACATATCACACAGAAACGTTCAACGATCGCTGCGCGCACATATCGAATATACAAATCAAAAGTAGTAAAACTAAAAACCAAAAAAAAGAAAAAAAAAAATTAATTACAATAAAAATGAAAGTAACAGAATATTGATATAATAAACTATAGAAATTAATGTGCTTGCTCTCAGCTGTGTGGCTTTATTCATTTATAAATAGATGATTTTGGTGAATGGTATAGAAATATGAGCCGCTCATTGCTCATAAGCATAATTATTTGTATTGAATATATGATGGGATACGCTCTCTGTTCACATCTGTAGAAAGAAATTTTTGTTTATAAATATTTAACTTTTTTTTCGACTTAATGTAAATCTTGAGAAATTTAAATAAGAAAATAATTAATTAAAAAAAAAAAAAAATATATATTTTAAATACATAAATAATTATAATAATTATAATTTTCGTTTGTTGAAAATCATATTTATGCAAATACCATAAAATATTAAGTTCGCAGCATAAAGAATGCAAATTTTTGACATTTTTTTCTTTCTTTCTTTCGTTTTACATGAACACAACAAACAAAAAAAAAAAAAATAGAAGAAGAAATATTTGAAAAATAGAAATTGCTTACAAAATTGACGGTAACATTTCTTCAAAACATTTTTCATATTTATACTTATATGGGTTAATTATATTTTTAACCTAGAATTGTATAATGTACGCACAAGCGCACACATTTTAGCAAAACATTAATTTTGTGTTATTGACGCATATAATTCTAAATTAACGAAATTAAGATAAAAGTATTTTCGAACAAAAACTTATTCAAATAAAATTTGATGACCCATTGATAAAAAAAATAAAATAAATATTATAATTGTATGATGTAAGCGTAAGGGCATATGCCAGCCTGCCTATTAAACCAAATGAGAAATATTGAACGTTAATGAAATTTGAAAATATCGTAGTAGCCTTTGATGGAAGTTCGATTTATATATATTTACTAATGTATGTATTTAAACATAATATAGGCGATTATTTTCCATCATAGCTTCATTCAAAAACCTACAAACATTTTTGTGTATGATTTCAGGGCTGCTGTTTATGGTGTGATTATTACACAACATGATCTTGATATATTTATTGCTCCAATATCAATCAAGGTAAATAAAAAGATACATTCATGCATAGAATATAGCAAAAGGTATATAAAATTAGAAATAAATGTTTGGATTTGGATGTTGTTATTGATATTTAATTATATTTTCAATTCCTTATAAAGCCGAATAACTGGCTAAAACAAAATATATATAGCATAAGGTTTTATTGACCATATGCTCAATCAAATGTTTTGTGATTTGTACAAATGTTGATAGTTTTTATTTCTTCTGTTAACTGACAAATAGTTTATAAGAGAAAATAATTAATTCAAAATGTTTTCTCAACAATATGTTGCGAAGGTAGCTTTTCTATGTATGGAATTTCGTAATGGATATGCAATTACTAATTAAAAACTTGGAGGACAAACAATCATATCTTCATTATTTTAGAATTTGATATAAAAATTAAAAATCTGCTTAAACTGAATCATAGGAAACCGATCCCAAGTAATTTATTTTTCACATTTCCGATGTTCTCAAGCATATTGCTGAGGACGCTAAGATATAAAACGACAATATTTTACCAGCAACAACCAAAAAGTGATAATAATTAACCGCGATGCACTATAAGTTTTTTTACATTGAAAGTGCGTAAAAAAAAGCAAATAAAAATATCAGTAGGTGGTACTGAAGTACTTTTTTCAAGTACAAATACCAGGTACTTATCCAGCCCTGACTCTAGGAAGTCATTAGTATAGTATCGCTTAATGATTGAAATATTACGCGGTGATGGTATAACATAAATCGATCTTGCTATTTAGTTTTCTAAATTTCGTAAGAGGAATTGGCCATATCACCGTGTCCAAGTTTAGTATTGTGGTGAAAGCACCAAAGCTACACAGATACCACAAATACCTCATGTGTTTTTTGAAATTCTACCTGCTTTCTGATAAGGAAAAAGAATTATCGTGGAAATGTTCTACTATATTACACAAATGTAATTTATACCTTTAACAGATGTATTTGTACCTTCGGCAAATATATTACCTATATTATGTATATCGAGTCATTTTTTATATCTGTGGTGGATTTATCTTGCTATGTGCACAAAATCAAATTATTTTCACTATAAAACCATGCATAATTTGTTCAATAGCTTGATAAATATAATATAATATAGTGTTTTTCAATGCGGTGAGCACAATAAATTTATAGATACTTTTTTGCTTATTTTATAATTTCAATAAAACATAAAATCAATATATATAATGAAAAATAATATAAATAATATAAATGATGAAACCATAATTCATCGTTATTGCAAATTGTGCAATAGGGTGGATCGACTTTTTTTTTATGCATTCTACCATTATTTTCTGAGTTGCATTTTCTCGTCTTTACAGAGTACGAATTTATTTGTTTATATGAAAACTAATTATTACTCTGACAGTAGCGTCGTAGGTAGTTTAGAAAAACACATGAGAAACCCATAGAAATTGGCTTGGGTGTCTTTTATAACGGAATTATGTTCTGGACGATAGAAAATGTCATTGCGATGTGTCTTATTCTGGGATATTTTAAAAAAGAAAATAGAACATGAACATTTAATATTTTGTAGCGAATACACCAAATTCACTACATTGTTATTAACGTATTCGTTTGTAAACAGTTTTGAACAGCAAAAAGATCTATGAAACGTTCAAGAATATTTTTGAGATCCACGCAGGGTCAACGCAAGGAACGAATATACTAACAGAGGCAAACCGGCTTTGACCAAAAAGCCTCAGAGTCTCACATGAGCAAGAAAATAGTTTTAAAAGAAATCCCCTGAAATTATGAAAAACCTGCCAAAACAAATACTTTAGAATCATTTATATTCGAATAAGTAACAACAGTGACATTTATTGTTTTTTTCTTCTTCTTTTAATTTCAAATCTAAGTAAATTTTGAAATTTTGAGATGCGAGTAACCCATTGCAAAAATAAAAGTTGGCACCGATGTCGGTTATATGATGTCAAGCAAGAATATTATTTACTGGAAATTGATTTAAGAAATATATAAATATGAAAATCATTATACTAAAGCGATATAACATAAGTACAGCATTTACTTTTTTTTAAATTAAAGAATCATTAAAAATGATTTTAAGAAAAAAAAAACGTTTAGATATAAAGCTGCTATCGCCAATAAAAAAAAAACAACAACAATTTTACCATCATTGATATTTTTTTGTTTTTATTAAACTTCTTGGAAGCTATTAACGATATACTTATATGAACAGATATTTTATTCATTTAAAAAGACCTTTAAGGAAATTTGATTTAAAAACTAAAAACCATGATTTATGAAATTTTCTAAATCGATGCAATTAAGTGATTTTATTTAACCGCGATCATTAAATATTTTAAGTTGAAACAGTCCACAAATGAATTTTTGCTGAATGTTAAAAAAAAAATTGCCAGCTGATATCAGATTTTACTGACGAAATGCAAAACAAAAAAATAATCTGACAAAAAAAAAATGATATTAAATAAGTATTAAAACTAGTAAAAGTTCGCATTTACATTTTGGAATTTACACATTTCACCAAACTAATTGATTTTTTTATAATCACTTTTTGTCTTTTTTTCCACTTTATGCATTCTTTTAATTTAATAATTCTGAAGGTAAATACATAAATACCACCAAATCTATTTTCATATAAATACCAATAATCGATTTTCCATTCAGAAATAGATTATTTAATATTGAATCAATTTAGGCTTATGTATGATCGATCAGGGAGGCAAACCGAACCGAACCGAACCGAACCTAATTTCCCAGAACCTCCCTTTCTTCGCTTTTAGAACCCAAATAACCGAACCTTTTTTATTTTAGACCCAAACCCAAAGAACCAAACCCTTATAAAAAAAGGCAAGTATTTAAATGTTCGGAAGATTATTCAATATGTTCGGTAAATAATCCCAATGTTCGGTAAATGGTCCAAATGTGCAGTAACTCAATAACCCGAATTACTCCGGATTGGGATATTTTCACAAAGAGAGAATGATAGGTTTATAAAAGAGGAACATAACGAAGAGATCCCCACTTATCCCCAGTGGGACCCTAGCGGGGGAAAAACGTTATTCAATAAAATGTATCTTTTTCTATCGAACATAGGACCAATTTGCTGAACATTTGGATTGTTTTCTATTGAGTAAAAGGTTTTTCTTACTGGTAGAATAAATAGTTCCCCAAAAAAATAGCTAATTTTGAGCAATTTATACTAAAAATTGACAAACCGAGACGAACCGAGCCGAAACGACCCGAATCGAACCAAACCTCAAGAACCTCAATTTTTTCGCTTTTAGAACCGAACCCTTCAAAAATGACAAAGGTTCGCCTCCCTGTATTTGATAAATATGATTGGAATCTCATGTTAATAGCTTTTTACAAGTTGAGATTATTTTATATACTTAGTTTGCGGTGAATATATCACAATCACAAACGAAAATATTAATTGCGAATGGTAAATATCAGAGATGTAAAATGTAAAGGGAAAATAATAAAAAAAAAAATAAATAAAATAATTGAAAACAACTTTACTGAGTGATAACTTTATTGAAAATGAATTTGTTTTGTATTGAATTTATGAATACCCACCGACCGACGTAACTATCCAGAAATCGCTTAATTAAAATTGATAATGAATTATATTTGGTATAAAAGAATTAAGATTAATGAACATATTATTATTGATTATTATGAGATAATAAAAGCATTTATCTTTTCATCATATTGCCATTAAATTGTTGAATATAACACGTGTGCACAGTGCCAGGGCTGGACGTTGTACTGAATTTTGTTTTTGGCGTAAGAGATTTTAAATATTCTCTAATTAATCGAAATAATAATTCAAATAGAAAGTTATTCATTTATCTTTTTTATTGTAGTTTTACCCGAGTGGAAAACATTTTATTTATTTATCATTTAGTGTTAAAATGTGTTCAGCGTACGTTTCTCCCACCTACTGAATGTTAGGTACAACGGCCCAATACAACAATGATTGCCTTTGTGGTAGAACTATACATTTTTTTTCTGGAAACCGTCTCAAGAAGAGAAACAGAAAACTATGCTTAAAATTATAAAATTGTATCTCCACGTTTCATAACTTTTTAAGCACTTTGGCATCAACATTTTTTGTAAAAATCAACATATCAAATCTTTATCGATTTTGCGCATGGCTTTAAAAATTCTTACAGGACTGACAATGCACATGCGTGCATTTCAGACAAAATGTGATTTTTCTATCATGATTTGAGGGAAAAGTAAGCTTTTTTTTAATTTTGGGAGAAAAATCATTATTTCGATTTGGGTAAAAAGTCGTCGCTGGATAACCGATATAATTTTTTTTTAACAAAAATGAAGTATAAGTAAATTGGTTCTTTTACATTTCATTAAATCGTCGGCTGAGAGTTGTTTTGTCGCACATCCTTTTTGTTGAAAGGAAAATAGACCTTAGCTACATCTACATAAGGTCTATTTTCCTTGCAAAGAAAAATGGATGTGCGACAAAACAACTCTCAGTCGACGAAATGTAACTACAAATTGTAAATTGAGAAATTCCTAGCCCTGCATACTGACTTTAATAACAATGCGTTATTATTTATAATAATATTTTTAGCTATTCGACATAACACTTCGTATATATTACGTTCATCATAGTCGGTAGCTTGTGCGGGTACCAGCTGGATGGTACTCATCAACTAAGTAATTTGCTATATTTGTCATAATCTATTCAAATACTCTGTTTACAGACTCTTATAACGTAAATAATAATTGATCATCAATTAAGCTTTCATTGATAGCAGGATTCATTATAAAATCCAATCAATGTTGTGTAAATTTAATAGACCTCTAATATCTAGAGGATTGATTAGAACATTCCACATTATAAGGTGAATGATAGACTCGAATTCATTAACAACAATTCATATTATACAGGATTTTGTAAAAAAAAAAAAAACTAAAAGAAGAAGAAGCAAGAGGAAACTAGATAATTGCAATTGATTTATTAAGTTATTAAGCTGGTAGTCCTGATTTATAAGTTAAAATTGAATACACATTTTTTATTGCGGTTGTTTTGAAAAAACTAAATGTTCAACCCGATAGCATACTAACTTTTACCCACTAGATATCGTCATTACCCGAGTAAAGCTCCGGTAAACAGGTTATATATGAAATGAAATCGAGCTGACACTGGTAAAAACTAATAAGATTAGTAATGAAACAAAAAACAAACATAATTTACCTTTAGATTTATTTGAAAATTGTGTCATATTCTTAATATTTCTGGGTGTACAAACAAATTAATGTGACAACAATGTGATTTTTTTGCATACCTTTCAGCTTTTTCATCTTGAAAGAATAACGAGAAGACCAAGAGATTTAAAAAAAATGTGCAAGACGGGTGTACTGGTACTCATTTAAAAATTATAATTTTATGAACTAGCTCTTATGCAACGAGGTTAGTAATCATAGAATAATTTTTAGCAGTATTATCAATCATAATTACTCCCGAAGTTATGTTACACAAATAATAAAACGAAAACATATATAAAAAATAATTGATTTAAGGAGAAAATTATCAAAATTAAAACAAAAAATTATAATTAATTTTTAATACAGCATATGGAATATCGCATGATTCACATGTAATATAATAACTGAAGGTCATAGACGGCCGCCTACAGTATTGCCAGGAAGCTAAAACAATACATAGTAAGTCCTGAAGATGTGAAGCTCATGAAGCTGTAAAAAAAGAGGTGGCTAAAAAAACAATAATTAAAAAACAAAAATAATAATAAAAGGTAAACAAACAAAATAAAAAGCAACAAAAGTTTTCATTTCGCAAAATTTATTTATTCAAAATATTGTGCTAAGTTTATCCCATTTAAATTATTAAACTAAATCCTAATACGTATTACGTGTATGTATTTATATGTGCATTGTCGTGATGACGCCTAAAGCTTGCTAATACAAAATCCAAATATGCGGCCACTAAGCAAAGAAAAAAAAATGCTTTTTTCATTTATTAACATTTTTGTATCTCTGGTAATATTTATAATTTTTATAAAAACAGATTACGATTGTCTTTTGTTATTAAACAGTAAAAGATGATCGAAAAGAGAAAAATTGTAATGTAAAAAATGACAAATATTGTTCCACAATTTATAATTCGCTTTCGCGACTTCGCGACACTGTTTTTACAAGATGTAGCTATTGCCTATTTCAATACCATAAGTCATGATATTATAACACAGAGTATGCTCACGCGCAGATCTGTTGACCTCTCTTTCTATTTTTTATATAAAAATGAAGTCTGCAGTGACGTCACTGTGGACATGTTAGAAAGAAATAGCATTATTATTACACAAATATAAAAGAGATGAATTACTACATGCGCAAACATAACTAAAATTGAAAGTCGTATTGAGCATACCTTGTGTTATAGTTATAGTATCATGACCATAAGTTATATTGCATTATCGTGGTAATGGTTAATGGATATATAAACATACAGCATACAGGTGGTCGACAATACTGCACTGATGATTGTGAAATTATAAAATCCAAGGTAAATAAAATAAATAGTATTGTGGATGAATTATAAAAATGTTTTTTTTGTTGGAAGGGGTAAAATAGAATATGACCACCCCAAAGCTAAGACAGTTAACATTTATTATTTTTATGCATGTGGGGAAAAGGTAAGATAAAATATTTTTATATTTGTTAAGTGGTAATACTTCAGAACTGGTTACGGAATTTCAATACTTAGAGGATTTTTGATATATATGTTAAATGATAGATTTCTTGAGTGGTTAAATATATTGTTCTCATTAATTCGGATATTTTTCCATAAATCGGATATTTTTCCCTTAAGTTTTGGATATTCTTCCCATAAATCGGATATTTCTCCCACAAATCGGATATTTTTCCCATAAACTTTGTTACATTCCTCAAAAATGGGAAAAATATCCGTTTTATGGAAAAAATATCCGATTTATGGGAATAAAAAACCGAATTTAATGTAAAAATATCCGATTTATGGGGAAAATATCCAAATTTATGGATGATGGATTTATCGTCGTCCTTCTTGAGTTAACTAGGAATAGGCAGGATTGGAAGAGAATATAGTTACTTTGCAAGGCATTAAAAGATCATTAAAGTATGATGATGCGATGATATTTTTAATCAAAACTATAAGAAATGATTTGATTGATTTTTATTACATATATATATCGAACGATAGATTTATCTAATCTAAAATATAATTTATTATTTATTAACATTTTTTTTTTTTAAATTGTTCACATTTATTCAATTATCATATATTTTTGGTAAATTTTTTGTTTTGTTTTTTTTTTTTAATTTTAATTTTATCATCTAAATCTAAATAGAAGTCAAATATATTCACATTCAATATATTGTAATACACAATTAACATTAAAAGATATACATACATATTTATGCTAGATTTTTTTTTATTATTTTATTATTTGATTGTATTTATTTCAATATTTTTATTTTTTGTGATATTTTTTTTTAATTCAGCTGTCAATGAAGGGTTTTTTTTTATTTTGTTTGTAATTTTGTATTTTTTTTTTTTTTTTTTTAATTTATTCTGCATTTTGTGCTCATTTATTTAAGTTTCAAATGCAATATTAAAAAATATTAACATTCATCATCGGTAATCGTATAGCTGCCACGAAAATCGTTAAGTGGTGTTGGTCTGTGTGTGGCAGATGTTAAATTAATTGGTATTAGTGGTGTTGATTGTAATGAAATGGCCAATGGTAATGTATGAGCAGATGGTGCACACAAACTGAGTGTATTTCGTCCTTCGGTTACCGAACGATATCTGGGTGGACGATTTGACCTTGAATATTAAATATATATATAATTGAAATATATGTTTTTTAAAAAAAATGATATTACTTAAAATAATGCATTGATCTAATCGAGCTTTATTTGATATTTCTAGAATCAAGACTGAGATTTAGATTTCAATTATACAAAATCTTTCATGAGGTGAAACCGATGGACAAATCTAACAAAAACATTAATGTCAAATAAATTTCGACGACCTAAATAGTTATTCCGTTTCAAAATTTAGTGTTAATTGGCACTCATAGAAAACAAATCTTAATCATCTTCTAATTTATGTTCTAGAAAATATCGCTTTTATCTTTTGCGGAATCACTTTTTTTTCTGAGCAGGTAGTTATTCGTTAAGAGAATATTCTCAAATGGATGGCACACCGAATTTTTTGTTGAATTTTTGCCTCAACCCCTATTCTCTAAAGTACTTTGTCACGATTTTATAATACCCTCTATATATTTGTTATTTAAAATAATAAGTAGCAAGGAAACCTTTTCTTAGCCAATAAATAATTAAATTAAAAAAAAGAATTTAACAAGTTGTCCAACAACCTCTCTCTGTCCCAAAATAAGGTAATCGTATGTCGTGTTTTTGCCAACCCCCTCCCCCATCCGATGGTATGACATCATTTGTGAATGTTCCCTAATGAAGAAAATGCAGAGCGAATAAATGGAGAACTTATAACTTTCATAAAGTAATCAATCGTCTAACGAACCCTCTCATCAAATTTATCGAAAATATTTATTCTACGCACCTTGAGCAATTGCATTTTAACAATCGAATAAATGCGGCACGAAAGATCTTATTGAAAATCGTGTATATTATTGGATTTATTGTTGATGATACATAGCCCAACCATAAACATATATCGATAACATGTTTTGGAACTTTGCACTGAGGGCATGCTGCAAATATTATATTTAATATGAAAAATGGTGACCAGCATAAGACAAATGTAAAAAATACTACTCCCAAAACCTGGAAAAAAAAATTAACATATTAACACAATAGTTATTGAAATTCAGAATTTCAATTCAGTTATTTGTAACTAACCTTCGTTGCTTTTTGTTCAGTTGCAACTGCATTTGCCGTTAAACTTGGTTTTTTATTTCGATTGTTTAAAAATCTATGTAACAAAGTAAGTAAATAAATGATTATTTGATGTTACAATAATAAATTTATAAGTTAATTCCAATGGTTCATAAATGGCGCTTATTTCACGTTTAATAAACACACACATTCAACCGTAAAATTCACACAATTCCGTACACTTTTAATTATACTTACTTTAAATTTATGTTTAACGCTGTTGGTGTGACATTATTAAAATGAAATCGAAACGATTTCAATTTGCATCGTCGAGTTTTATTTGAAATATTTGATGGTGTTTGAGTGCCTTGATCACAGGTATTATGAATAATTGATAGACAAGAATTGTGTGCAACACCATTCTTGAATCCTAAATGTGGATGTGATGTACTTATTCGAATTGATGGTGTTCTGAAATCATATAGAATTATTATGATTAAACGACAATAATGTAAGTTATTTATAATAGGGTGGATCGTTTTTTTTTTTTCATAGCTTCTACCATCATTTTTTTTAGTCGCATTTGGTCTCCTGATTAACGTGTTTAAAGTATTTTGAATATAAATGGGCTCTTCGATGTGCTGTAGGTCGGCGCAGTTGTGAATATCGAAATATTTTCCGTGTTTGAAGCATTCTCGGCCGATACAAATAATTGTGTTTCTTTTCTATTATACAGATAGTTTAAGTCAATAGCTTTCGAATAATACATTGGACACTCATAGTTTACTATGAACTTCGTACTTATATCTAGCTTTAAATTTCACCAAAAAAAACGATATTTCAAAATCGGATAACTACGAACTTCGTAGTACACTACGAGTGTCCAATATAATATTTGAAAGCTATTGACTTAAACTATCTGTAGAAAATTAAACAAAAACACAATTATTTGTAAAGGCCGAGAGATACTCGGTCAAATAATTCGATATTCACAACTTCGTCGACCTACAGCACATCGAACAACTCATTTATTTTCAAAATCCTTTCAACGCGTTAATCAGAAGACCAAATACAACTAAAGAAATTGATATGGTAGAAGGTATGAAAAAAAATTCGATCCACCCTATTATTTAATTATTAAATAAACATTGCATTTTGCATATTATTCAAAATTATATTCTGACACATGTACTTATTATTTAAATTGATGGTGTTCTGTAATTACAGAAATTATAATTAAATGACAATATAAGTTATTTAATTATTAATTAAAATTGTATATAACAAAATTTGTATGTTTAGATTATATAGATGGAAGTGGATGAGAGTAACCGTAGTGACAATGGTTTTATCACGTATATTTTTTTTTTAAAAATTTATTTAACTAATATGAATAGTCACGTTTGCATTGTTTTAAAACTGAAAGCTTACGTGCGAAAGTTTAAACTTATGGTAAGCACATATTTATGCGATTATATTTAAAAAAAAAAAAGAAAATTTGGATACACTGACGCTTATAAGGAGACCATTATACTCAACGTATATAGTATATAATAAAAACACATCAATTTTGAAAATCAAATTATGTTTGAGGAAATATTTAAATTGAAAATTTTATATTATACTTATAATATGATGACATGTAAATCGATAAGAAAGTAATTACATCAGCTAAAAGTTATTTTGGTCATTTTATATAGAAACAACCTACAAGTAATTAAAACCAACATTTACCTTTCCGATATACTTCCACGTGTTCGCCAATGTAATCCTTGTTGTGATTGTGATTGTGTTTGAAGCATTGATGATGTATTTTGATTTGCTGTTTTTGTTACAGGTGAATTCAATTTATTTCCACTTCCGCTTTCGGACGATTTTTTATAATTTGAAAAATTTGTAGTTGTGCTCATATTTTGTTGATTTGATTGTAAATGTTGTTGCAATAACTGTTGGTTATGATGTTGATACCGTCCACCTAATCTAAAAGTTTTATTGTAAATACGTTAATTGATTATGCTTTGTTTTTTTTTTTTTTTTGTAAGTCGTTTGACTTAAAACTCATTAGAATCATAAAATTTACCTTCGAAACACTTCTCCTTCCGGATGTTGAATAGCAAATTTAGCTTTTTTACTTAATAATCGTACAGTTAGGGCATAAGTGAGAACCATTATAACCATTGGTATATAAAATGCCACCAATGAACCAAATACATAAAATATACGATTATTTATCATACATTCACGATCAGTGGGCATGATGTTTATATGGTTCATTAAACCTATAATATAAATAATAAAATATTAGAAGTAGGTAGGCAGGTATTTCTATGGGAAATTATTTTTGTATTGCTAATACAAAACCTTAACGTTATATAAGTTTAAATTGAAATAATGAAAGATTCTTAAGAAACGAAACTTATAACGGTTGATGTTGATGAAAATAAAATCACTTTTTACTATAGGACTTGAATCCAAGCATGTCTGGAGACGAATCATGAAGTTTGTTGAGTATAAAGTTATAACTTGCTATAACGTCGAAACATTTATTCATAAAACGTCTAAACTCAACACTATAATTCGACAATTCGTTTATTGTTCGTTGGTTCCTTTGAACCAATAATTAAGAATTTTTCATTATTTCATACTATATGTATTCTAATTTGTCAAACAGAAATTAGTGAAATCATTTATAGCCAACCTAAAACAGTTATTGAGCTCGATACTAGCATTGCCATTAACCAAGCAATTGCAATTTTAATGCTAGCTAATCGTTTTGTTGAATGATGTCGTGAGCCCAAAGGATTCCGTATTCCCATATAACGTCCCAAACTAATAAAGCACATGTGCAATATACTGGATGAACATGCAAGAACATCACACGTTACGTAAATATTACACCACGTTAAACCAAATGGCCAGTAACCTGAAAATTAAAAAAAAGCTGTCAATTAATTGGTTTTAGTTTTTGTTAGGAAAAAAAGAGGGGCCTATATCGTAGGCTATATTGGTGACTACTCCTTCAATAGTCCGACGGCGGGAAATAAATGCAGTCTAGCACGTAACAATAGCCTGCCTGGCTGCCGGTCCAGTGACAGGTTGCATTTTTCCCCACTGTTGGGCTATAAAAGGGGTAATCACCAATAGCCTGCCTCTAATGGCCCTAACTCATATTTAAATCCAACATTCCAAACCACAGCCCAAGTAGAAATTTTTCAGAAAATATTACTTTAATGGACATGGCTACTTATTTTAGGTAGCTGTTACGTAGTTTCTACCAAAAACGATGACTTTAA